>CATIWR010187915.1:0-22074 GCA_949677035.1 Omphalea diandra
ACAATATCCATTCTTGATGCTTTCTTATGTCAATTTTGGTTGCAGATCCTCTTGCGTTCATGAAATGAGTGTTTCAGTCAACCTTAGCAATTATTGCTCTAGGATTAGAAGTTTAGAACTACAAGCTCTCAGATTTTAAGTATAACAATGGATGGCGCACGTGCAGACACATCCTATGGACACTTGGCTCTTCAACTGAGATAGCTCATAACAGCTCAATCAGAGGAATCAAGCCAGTTTCTGAACTCAAATTACCAAAAACATATGTCACTTACAGTTCAGCAACACCACTCTGATTGCGATGCATCTCAAGAAAAAAGAGGATTCCTGCATTATTTTTTAATAAATAGCCCCATTATATATACAAAGGTACTTCACATAAGAACTCCCAATGATTGGGTTCTTCTGTTTATGAAGTGTGCAGTCATCCCTCTGTCTCTGATCCAAGCATAGTGAAGGACCAGGAGTTCAGAGTTACAAGCTCCGGCATTTAAGCATAACATTGTATAATTTTGTCAACGAAAATTGAACAGCAAATTAAACCTGGGAGTATATATACAAGTGTCCAATCGGGAAACAAACATGCACAAAAAAGGCATAGAAAGACATGCATTCTATAGCCACTTATCTCAACTACGGATCTCATATTGGAGCCAATTGCACAACTAAGGCCAGCTTCAAAGTTTTATGTAATATTATTGTGTAAATTCACATTAAAATTTACAGTTCAGCAACATTATGAGGAAAAAAAAGAAAGGCAGGCAGAGGTTCCTACATTGTCCAATATAAATAGTTTTTTTATTTTAAATTCTCAAGTGCTCCACCACAACCCCCCCCCCCCAAAAAAATAATAATAATAATAATAAATAATAAAAGCTAAACAGTTATTTGCTAAACGTGAAACTTTGTAACTCCAGCTCAACAATGCAACACTTAATATGATGGGGCCAGCTATAAATCATATTTTAGGGATTTCAGCAATGGAAGTGTAATCAAAATGATTAAAAACATAAGAAACAACAAAAATCTGACCTCCCCTATGACCATGAAGGTGACTAATTTCCACCCAATATACAGAAAGATTCCTCATAACCAAAGAATATATAATTTCATCATAACCTTCTAATGTTGTCTGTCAATGTCTACTTAAATGCAACACATGAAGATACTGACCTCAATGTTCTTTTGTTCATCTGAAACCACAAGGCTAAGTGTACTTCTTGACCTGCAATGATATAAAGAACATTAACACAGCGCATAATTGCATGGAAAGAAGCAAATCCAGTTTAGAAGGTTTACATCATTATATTACACAAAAGAGCTACACATCATTACATTACACAAAAGAGATACCATAAACACATTGTATGGTGCTTTTGTCACCACTTTTAACTCAATCACATGCTGCACTGAACATAACAATAAAGAATATAAAATGCTTAACAAATACTAATCCCTGACATTAAAATTTCATAATAAAACCAAGCATATACTGCAACTTGAGTATTGTTAACAAAGCAGGCCAAACATGCAATTTACTGGTATTGCTTGCGAATTAGGTTACATCAATCCAGCCACAGGTGTTGCAATAATTTAAACCAGGTTCTCCCCCCTTCCCTCAAAAAATCAAAGGTTGCATATTTTTCGCAGTGTCCTTTTCACACCCAAGCCAAAAAAAATGAAAAATATGAAAATTCTAAAACAAATCCAGCAGAGCTTCAGATCAAATATGTCAGAGAGAAAAAGAACTACAAGTCTACAATCAAAGAACTTATGGGTGTCTACAGTAATGATAAGAAGCGATAATGTTGAATAACACTTACAATATTTAAGTTTACAACATATAATGGTGGAGCATCGTAAAATGTAACACCATTCAACTCTGTACCAGTCCATTTGTGTAAGATAATTTTTGGAGCAGAAGCTATCAACAGATGACCTTGAAGTGAGGCTAAAGCAGATATAGCTCCTTCCAATTCCTTAGAATAAACTTCTGAAACCTGAAAAGCAGCATGACAGAACTAAACACTGAAGCATAAGACATCAGGAAGAAGAAATGAAATATTTTATTTGAAAAAAGTATTAAAATTTTTACTGTGATTGATTTCAAGGACAAAGTGTGTTTGTGTGTGTGTGCGTGTGCGCACGCGCGCTTAAGGAGAAAAAAAAAAAATGAAAAGGATTTGAAAGTAAAGGTCCAAATAATCAAAAAAGTACAAAAACTTGGGAACTGTCTGTATTTTTGACAACAGAAAACAAAAGCACACGCACCTATAGCTTCAACATCCTCCCCTTGCACATAAGCAGTTCCAACAGCTAGAAGTGTTTCATTCTCCTTAGTGGTTTTATTCTGTAATGAAGATCCACACAAGTGGCATGTGAATTGAGAAAAGAGATATAACTAAAGGAACAAGTGACATGTCCAATTCTTTTAGAACATCAACTTGTGAAAATGCACAAAAGGATAACCTGCCACTCTCCCATCCCACTTCCAAAATTGGAGCAACAAAGTAGATGCAAATATGAACAGCACACTTACAAACAGAGTAACCACTCAGTAAGAGCATTTTCAGAACTCTGCATTGGGATAGTAACCTTAGTTTGCCAAGGGCCATCAGGTCTCTCTGGTTCCAAGATAAAAACTTCAAATTCTTCCACATTATAAGTTCGATGCAGTTCATCAGAACTTAAATTATGATTCTCAATCTGATAGCCAACTTCTTGATCAACAAGCGATGAAAGAACTTGATTCACAGTCTTGTGAACCTGAAGAGAGGAGAGAGAGACACAAAATTGCTGCTTCAGAGTATGCTCTAGAAAGAAAACTACTACATTAAACCATTACAATATAAATAAAAAAGAACCCCTAGTAAAAAATATTCAAATAAGTATACTGTACAACATTATCATGTAGGTATTTGATATGATCAATAATTAGTTCAACTCTTGCGAAAGCTGCAAACTTAGAAACCGGAGGCATCACAAAATGAAAAATCATACACCAGAACTTAGTTATTCCTTTTTTTTTTTTTTTTTTTTTTGGGAATGAATAATAAAGAAATAAAAGCTAATGCTAATGCCAGAATTTTAGGCAAAATCTGTCAGAAACATTGAAAATTTTTAATAATCAACCCACACATGAAAATGGCAATAACTGAATTACCATGATAGATAACTAGAAGTCAATTACTCAGAGATCCAACTTGAACAGGGCAATGTTACTCAGAGTCCAAAGCTCAATGTCTTCTCTCTCTTCCCCTTTTCTCTTTCGGGACAGTTGACACATAGTTAAACAGCAGACATGCAGAAGACAAGACAGAAGGCAAATTCAATTGTCTGACAATAAATTGCTAATGCTCACCACAAAAAGTTAAGGTAATGTATATATGCAAGCTATGCTCATGGGTACTATACTGGCTTATAAAAAAAGATGTATGCACCATATTCATATATATGAGAAAAGAGAAGAAAATTTTAAGTGGAAGACAGAAAACAATCACAGGAACAGAAACTATAAGTGGATACAAACTCTTCTCTGCAAAATAGGTAACTTGATGTGGCATTCCCTTCAATGGAAACTAACCAATGGAAGAAGTCCTAATGAGTATCAATATTATCACTGGTAAATAACTTTGAAGAATGGTGGGGAAGGGGGTTTGGGAGGACCTTCTGCACTGGCCAGTAATTGTCATAACTGGAGACAGATGGCAGTTGACAAATCTTCAAATTCCCCTAAAAGATAGGAACATCAAAATGAATGTCAGCTGAAGCCAAAATGTACAATTCATATTCTTGCCACAGAACAAAATCATTTTATTTTTAAACCTGGGAAGTAACATAAATGAACCCATGATTGCAATTCATGTTGTGAAGAACAGCGAAGGCAACAATAGACCCATCACATAGCTGAAAAAGGAAAAAAGTATTACATATAAGCGGTTGAGATTAAACAAAGAACAAAGGGAATTTAACAAATAGCAACCTTGCCCATACAATAAAACTTAAAAGAAAAAGATACTAGGTGGCAGAAAACACTTCTTACTTGGGGATGAACTCTTATTCTTTCCTAAATACCATAAAACAAGCTGGTCTTGATCCAGAAAGGAAAAACCCTTCATAATCACTAATATTCTTGAAAATAGTAATCCTTTGGCATGAGGTCTCACTTGATCTTTCCTCCCTTGTGCAATTATCCAAGGGCACACGAACAAATCGTAAATTCCTAAGCCTTGAAGAGCTAATGATGCCTTGGCCAACAGAACTTTGGGCGGAAACAGAATCCTCTAATTTAGAAGTACCATCTGGACTTTCAAATAGGTAACCATGATAACAAACAGTTGTTCCATCAGTCAATATTCCAAAAGGAAAAGGGTGACTATAATGTCCAGACCACCTCTGCATAGACATCTCAACAACCTTCATGTTGTGAGTGCTTTCTTTCCTGCCTAGGCCAGCCACTTCTTCAGAACTGCTTTTCATCATTTGCTGTGAATCTATGTGCGATTCCCGTACATAGGTATCAATGAGATGAGTATTTCCAGAAACAAATTTATCCACAGAAAACACACAATTGAAATTTGGCACATCGAATATCTCAAGTGCACCACTGTCATAACAAACAATACAATATATATCTCCCTGATCATGTGAGCCACCATCAGCACCATCTATAGCCTCACTAACACCAGTAGAAAGTCATGCATCAGTAATTGCCTTCCGAAGCCAAGGCTCTGGTCCTCTATCATGATACAGCGTGCAAGCAGTTATGGATTTCTTGGAGCACTCAAAGTCAGATGGAGAATTTATGGAAACTATGGAAGTAGAAGGATCTGTAATTCCAAATTGAACATATGCATGGAGCATGGTTAAAATGACAGACTGAGGAAAAGGAAAACTGATCAGAACAAACAAATTAAAAGAAACATGCCACCGGCATTTAGGCAGTTATAATTGCAACAAACTTTATGACCGGTATCAAAGAGCCATACACAGGGTGACAGAGCATATCACAAGGCATATAACACCTTTGCATCAGTAATACACGCGCACACACACACACACATACATAGTTAGATATCACAAGGCATATAAAAGAGGGCCATGTTGACAACTGAATGAATTATATTTTATTGAAATTTCATTTAAGGAAATATGCACATGAAGGAAAAGACAAGAGCAAAGGAAGGAACCTTGTTTGGCTAGTACAAAGAGGAAAGAATGTGAAAAAAATAATAATAATAATAATTCTTTTGTGGAGAAATACTCATACAACACCTTTGCTTCCTTCTTTCCAAGCCTTCCACTTTTAGAGGATTGTGATTATTGTGAACAAGAGAATTTATGAATCATATCTTTCATATTGTTCCATGATTCCGACCGGCCAAACAAGTAATTTTCTCAGTTCATCACAGTATTGGGACAGAAAATTTCTGTCATAGAAGTTACAATATGCACAATTTAAATGCGCCTAAAACAACAAAGATAATTAAATCTGTGTGGTAATATAAGAAGCACAACCCTCAATTTCCTATGCATTATCCCTGGTGGACAACATTTTGAAAGACTCTTTAGGAAACCAACTCAGATTTGATATAAAAACATCATCAAAATGGTTAGATACATGACAAAGTCAAACTTTAGAAAAACTTCAAAGTTCCGTACATTCCGCTATTCTAAACATTCAACAATGCAGAAAAGCTTTCGAACGGAAAAATACAGTGGAGAGAACCAAATTATAAAATTTGTACAACTATAACTACACATCCATAAAGAGCAAACATCAACAAGAAATGATTAATTGCAAACATTACTACTGACAAATTTACATAATATTTCCCATATAAAATAAGCATCAATCATGTAATTACAATTGTAATTATTTCACAACCTGGTATTAGACTAACATTACCAGCCAAATATAACACATGATGAAGCTTGTCGGGCAAACAGATCATAACATTCTAGCCAGCTCTGATGCATGGAAACTTCTGGGGGCAATGTCTCTGTGTTTGGAACAACCTAAAATGGGCCCAAAACATACAGGCCCATTTCTGAAATTTTGAAAGAACAAGAAACGCGTTTCTGTTGCTTTTGAAAACAAAAATTACACAGACGAGCCCCCCAGTCGCGAACCCAGTTCCCAAACACAGACCCAACACTCCCATCCCATCCCATTCGACTTGATGCAAACACTGATGGCAACGAGGTTTGTGGCAGGCGACGATGACAGTGCAGCAGCGGCGCACTCGACTCTCGAACGTCAGGTTTGTTTGGGTTAGTTTGGGGTTTTTTTTGTGGGTTTCTTATGGCTTTAACCAGAATCCTTTTGCTGGTCTGGTTTTGATGTAGTTCATGGTTTTAATCAGGTTTTGATGTAATGGTTTCCTGTGTTGGTGTTGGTTATGTTAATACCTGGACAAGTGTTAACAATACCAATATGCATTGTTCTTTATTCCAGAAACGTGATGTTCACAACAAATTGATGTTATGTATGATATTTGTTGCTTTTTCTGGCTTCCTGTATATATGAATGAGTTGGTCGTTGATGGAAAAGTAGCTATTGGCTATTGGCTATATTAACCTCTTTAACATTTGCACCAGATTCATTTCCCTGTGTTCTTGGCAGAGAATTGAAATTATGGTTGGATTATTGGTTAGGTATTCTATCATCGTCCTTGCTTTCTTACTGGCTTATTTTGGAGGGATCTGATCCTTCAGTTCAAAGGCAGCAATAGGTAGTGATATTTTTGTTGTAGAATTTGCAAGCTGTGCTTTGCAAATGCTCAATGTGGGCATAAGTTAATGAACCTAAGAGTGGGTACTGGTTAAGTATTTTGGCTAATTGAAATGAGTTCATGCTTTCTAGTTGAATGCAAATTTGGTTCATAATGTAACACAATAAGTCAGGCAGTTGTCATTCATATTTTAAGTTAATCTTGTTAAATGTGAGGCAATACATCTCATTGGATTAGTTAACAAGTGAGCTGATTGAGTAAAAAATGAGAAATTTAATTATAAGTTACAACTCAAATTTTCCATGGAGGAATTTTGTATTCAAATAAATTCAAACTGAGATATCTATTTAGATTTTTATCTAGTAATTTAAGTATTTAGTAGTTTTTAAGTCCTTATGAGTATATTTTTTGCTTATTTTTTGTTATATTGGAAATAAGAGTACTTATCTTTTATATATAATAATGATTGAGTGCTCATCTTATGGTGCATAAACTTGAAATCTTCTAAGTTTTAAAGCCCAACAACTCTCTAAAAAAAATTCAAATCAATAATAAAAATTTGGATGTGCCAAAAAGAAACTGAGCTATTTACTCTTTTTTTTTAAGAGATGAGCTTTATATAGTAATTTTAATAATTGCATTCAACAATTTCATTTTTGTGAATTATTTATTTTATTCAAGCTGTCTCATTTAGTACCATGAATGGTACTAGAAGCAGTAGCTTTAATCATAGTGCCACTAGTGTGACATCAAAACATAGAGATGATGATAAATTGTCCTTTGTGGCAATATGTCACTAAAGTTGAGAAAACAGAGGAAGGAGGAGGTTGTGTGAAATAGGTGTATAATTTTTGTCATAAAGAAAAGCAAAAGATTTACACTAGAGTGAGAGCTCATTTGTTAACAATTGGTAGGAAAGAAATTGGTGTTTGCAAGAAGGTGAGAATTGAAAATATATCTGAAATGAGAAAACTCGAGGATGAGATTACAACTAGAATCTCTAATACACAACCTAAGCAAGTTTCTGCCTACTACTATCAACAAGATTACTCAAAGTCCTTTGTTTATAAATGAATCAACTGCTTCAGATACTTTAAAGATGAGAAGAATGTATGATTCTTCTCTTGCTAAAGCTTTTGATACGCAAAATAGAAATCAACAAGATGAAGAGATTCCTAGGATGCTTTTTAGTGGAGGTTTGCCTTTTAATTTAGCAAGAAATCCATATTACATTAGTTTTGGTTATAATAAACTGAGAACCACATTACTTCCGTGAAAGAAGGCACATATAGAGAGACTTTTAGGTCCTATAAGAAGCAGTTGGATGAAAAAAGGGGTTAGCATTGTGAGTGATGGATAGAGTAACAAATAAAGGAGGCCTTTGATTAACGTAATGGTTGTTTGTGAATCTGGTCCTGCATTTGTTAAAGCTGTGAATTGTTCAGGTAAGGTAAAGAATAAGCATTTTATTGCTAATTTGTTGACAGATGTTTTAATGAGGTTGATCATCAAAAAGTAGTCCAAATCATTACTGATAATGCTAAAGGCATGTTTGACATTGTCAATGAAGGACTTTGCCAAATTTTTTCCCCATAAAGTAGAATCCTACTAAGGAAAAATTGGATAAACAATTCTACCCTTTGGCATTTTTGCACCCCTCACTGCTATGGTAGCAAGTCAACTTTTCCCCACGACACAGTATCACAACACCTAACATTTATATCCTCATCCATGTCAAAAGCTATTAAAACATCCATAAGCCAGATAAACAACTCACAAAATAGTAAAACCTTTCAAATTTTTATCTACAACTAAAAACTCATGCATTAATCAGACTTACCATATACAAATATAATATCTTTTGCATGCTTCATATCCAAGTCTCAGATTGATAATGTAAGATGATTGGATACGGGCATCGATAGCACCCCAGAGCCAAGAGCATCATCATCTCCAACCAAACCTGAGACAGCCTAATGACCAAAATTTCATGTAAAACCTAACATAAGAGTGGGGAAAAGAAAATTTTTAAAAATAAAAAATCTTTAAACTTGTAAAATGAGTATCATCACTGAGAAAGCTCATCACATTTATTTTCCAGCAAAAACAATTGATGCTTTTTCCTAAGAAATAAGAGAAGGGATAGTAATCCACTACACCTGCCTTTTGCTGCTGGTTTGACAAAATCTTTGATCATGAAGTATTAGCTTTAAAGAACATGATACTTTTAACATTTCTACTCTACTAGAATCTAGTGCTTTTTGAGGAGAAACGTTAAAAAGAATTTCTTGAGGAAAGGGCAAAAGGCAAGTTGTGATACTGCTATAAAAGTACTAGTATGAATTCTAAAAATACTCCTCTTTAAATTCTTTGACCTTCAGATGTAAATAAAAATGCAATTCAGGATGCAGTCATACATAAAAAAAACATGGAACTTAAATTTTTTCATAGTTTTATGACTTGTAGATGAAGGCAACATTAATTATCACTTTTCGATAATAGTTAGTAATTCATAACGAAAGAAAGAACAGTTCATTCATCGAGAAGAAAATATCAAACCGTTAATCGAACACAGCTAGTCTGCAACGCAATCAACATGACCAACTTATGTGCTTGTTCAGGAACATGATCCATCTCAAAAGAAAGTTCAAACAGTTTACTCTTTTTATCTACAGTGTAGTTGAATAATAGAGACATTCATATTTAATTAGATTAAGAGACAAAACTGACCTGAGCAGCCTTAAGTATTATCAATTGCATATCATAAAGGAGAATAGCCCCGCATCTGCCTTGAGGATCAACCTTTACCAATGGGCCTCTGGCTAAAGATTCTCCACCTCTTTTCAAATGGAGCCACTCTGGACGTTCAAAACAGTGCATAGAGCTGCAAAAGGGATCCACATATAAAAATTATCAATATATTCCACATGACAAAAACATATTTATTCAAAGTACACTTCAGCGTGGAGGATATATGACCTATGATTTAACTTGTGCGGAGGCCATGTATTGAATTATCAAACTCCAGGACTGATATCTTTGCATCTTAATGCCAAGACAATAGAATCCCTTCTTCTAGAACCATCACCACCTTCTATAGGCAGCACGGCCATCGACTCCACATTACCATGTAGCCTACAAACATAATTTAAAACAATCAACAAAATAATCACTAGTTAACTCTAATTCTAAACCAATTAAACAACAGACATTCAAACCTACAGTGGCAAACGAGCTCTAGTGAAACGCCAGAGACGCCGTCCAAGACCCCTCCCCACTTTGGTTCGCGGGAATTTCGGGACTCTCTGGTTCCCTCTTCCTGAACTCTGACGACATACACTTCAAGAATGTTACCGGCACTGATAATGAGGTTAGGAGTTGGACCAATTCCGCGCTTCGCTAGCCATTCAGACTCAAGATCGTCAGACTGCATAGAAGGAATTTGAGGGCCGAAGTCAGCGCCAGACTGCGTGATGAAGCCAGAGGCGCAGTTCTCGATGTCAGTGGGCCAGTGCATCATCTTATAGGCAGCGTAGCTCATTGTTGCGGGTGATTTAGGTTTCTAAGATTTGAAATTGGCGAGAGAAGAGAAAGGAGTTAGAAGAGAATTAAACTATCACCAGACAGAAGAAGAGGGTATTAGGGATTTGAAGCCCAAACCCGAGTCCGCGCTTGCTTGGAGGGACATAGCAGTGCAGTTTTTTTTTTTTTTTCGTCCTTTTCTTTACATTTTTTTTAAATTTTTTTTATTTTTGTGATACTATGAATTGTCAAATAGTTGGAAAAAGAAAATTTTGCTAATCATTTGTTAAAAGTACTTGGTTTTTTTTTTTGGCGGGATCCAGTTGAAAGTTTGTTGTTCCAGCGAACACTGGCCAGCTCCGAAGTTTTGCGTCCCGAGACTTTTAGCCATTAATGTCGAAGTGATTAGCTATCCATCCCTATCTACTTTTGATCAAATGAAAAACGAAGTATATTCTGTCTATGCGAAATAAAAAAAGTTAGGAGATTCCATTTATTTTGTAAATTTTTTTTAAAAAACATTTTTTTATTTTTTATTTAATGCGTACAGAATAATTGATTAATGAATAATATTTTTTAATTAAAAAAATTAAATTATTTTTTAAAAAATAACTTTTTATTTTAAAAACGAAAAGTTATATTTCAGGCGTTGGCAAACTCATTAAAATGAAAAATAAATTATATAAATTTTTATGGTAATAAGTATAAAATATAGGTTCTAAGGTATAAACCAACACTCTCTTTTAAATACTAATTTACCCCATTATGCTTGCTGCATGGTTATATCCAAATATCTTTAGATAGGACAAAGTCTGAAATCTTAAGATAATTTTTTTAAAATTTCTCTTATAATCTCTATAAAGAAATGAGCATTTTGTATATAATATGAGAGAACAAAAAAAAAATAGCAATAAACATGACTTACAATCTATTTTATAAATAGATTATAGCAGTTACTACACACTTTTGTATTTATGCTTGAGCAATTATTAAAAAATTAATTAATAATTTTTTATAATTTCAAAAAAATAAATAATTAAATTAAAAAAATAATTGTTAAATCATACATCGATTAATTAATATTCACGTGTACATGCACGTGTCAAATGTTATCATTAGACCATTTATACATTATTATATATAATTTAATTTTATAACCAAATTTGTAGCCAATTTGATTTCTCTCCATCATTTAAATCAAATGTTTTGGTGTACCTTGCAAAATAAGGCATACTAAACCTCTTCCTATTAGCAATGTGGGATAAACAAACTTTTTGACAACCACCCAATTTATAAGCTACATTTAGAAATAGTATTTATTATCACAGATGTTAACATGATTGTAAGAATTACCAAATCAATGGCCTTAATTATGGGATTCATTAAATTATCAAATCAATAGCCTTAATTATGGTAATCATCAAATCAATGGCCTTAACCATATATCATAATAGTTGATAGATTTTCTTTCCTTTCACAGTCTTAGATTTTATGTATAAATACTAATGTATATTGTACAAATAAATAGATTTGAAAAATATAAATTCTTTCTCTCATAATGTGGTATCAGAGTCTCATTTTTTATTATTCTTTCTGTATATTTGATTTATGGTTCTTGATTATTGGCATCTATTTTCCTTTTTTATTTTTAGATACATTTGTTTTCAAGTTCTTGGCTCTTGACGATCCTATTTTATATTGATAGTCTTATTTATCTCACTGTTACTCGACTTGATATCTCGTGTATTGTTCATAAGTTAGTTCATTTATGCTTCTCGCATTTTTTTTTTTTTGTAGTAATTCATATCCTTAGACATGTTAAAGGAACTTTTTTTCATGGTTTAGATTTCTTAGTTAACTCCTCTTTAGTGTTATTTGGCTACCTTAATGTTGAATGTGCTTGTGATTCGAAATATTGTTGTTTTACAACTAGTTACTATTTTTTAGGGGTTTCACTTATCTCCTAGCATAGTAAAAAGTAAACTATTGTCGCTCGCTCTAACATCGGATTTGAATATCGTATTCTTGCTATGGTTACAATGGTTACGAGCATCATACCATCTTCTGCCACTATACTTCATTGTGATAATTGAAGTGCTAAACATATATTTCACAGTGATATTTTTCATTAGCATATAAAACACATTGAGATCGATTATTATTTCAAACACCATCGTGTTATTTAAAACACCATACTTTTGATTTCTATCTCATATGCTAACCAAACAGCTGATATATTCACCAAGCTCATCTTTCCATTCGTTTTTAGAAATTGTTAAGCAAATTAAAACTGACATCCACTATACTACCTTGGGTTTGAAAATATGGTGTTAACGTGATTGAAGGAATTACCAAATCAATTGACTTAATTATGAAATTCGCCAAATTAATGTCTTAATTATGCTAATCACCATATCAATCGTCTTAATTGTGTATCATAGTAATTGATAGATTTTCTTTTCTTTTTCATAGTCTTAGGTCTCATATATAAATACTACAGTATAATCTACAAATAAATAGATCTTAGAAATACAAATTTATTCTCTCATAACAACTCGCCATTTTTTACTATTGACATTCATAATTAGCCATCATCAATGGACAATGCTTGCCTATGATAGATGAAATCTACAATGTATTTTTTTTGTATTAGAACACAAATAAAATATTCAAGGTCTAACTTTGTTATAATCTTACAAATAAAAAACTATTTTTTTGTAATGTATTTCGAACACCAGAAGTTATATTGCTAAAAAAAAAATTCAAATTCTTAATTTCATATCAATATTTTTAAAATCGAATAAAAGACTGAACTAGTTAATTGGTCAATTTGACCAATTTGGTTTAATGTAGTGTTTTTTTTATAGTTTTTTTAAAAAAATATATAAATAATACTTAAAAAATATATATATTGTATAATAAAATAATGAAAAAATATTTTTTAAAATTTAAGTAAAATAGTGTATTTTTTAAAAAAAATTAAATTTTTTACATAAATAATGTTAGACTAGGTTATTTAAACCTAAGTTAAAACTCTCTTTTGATATTGACAATATATATTGAAAGTTCTAATATCAATTTTAAGTATTGGTTTTACAGTTTATAAGAGTTATCTTCAATGGAAGTCAAAATCTTCATCTTTTAGAAAAACAAAAGAATTATCGGTCGGTATCCCCTAAGTTGCAACTGCGACACTATTATAATAATGGATGAAGCTAGGCTAAAAGAATTCGCAGGCCAATTCGCAGCCGCGACTCAACTGAATGAGCCTTGGTTGAATCACAGAGGAATCCACGGTCTCAGTCGTGCCCAATGAATTAATATCTCGCGACCATGACTTTTGAGAATGGTTAGAACACAATGACTATATTTTTCTGGATGACCAACGAACAACTGACATGTGGACTAGTTGTTAGAGACAAACGGTATTTTCAGCCGCAACTGGAAATTCGCGACCGCGACTTCAGCCTGACAAATATTTAATACTAGATCTACCTAGCACATCTTGGAGATTTATTTATAGTTTTAAAGTAACGTCTTTTTGGTGGATGTGAGCTATAAATACTCCACTAAACTAATGCAAATGCAAGAGAAGAACTATTGACAGTACCAAAACTCTTGCAAAATTATTTCTCAACTTTAATTCTTTATTTTTTGTACATAGTTTAGTGTAAACTTTAAATACCTTGTATAAGTTTGAGAGTGAGTCTTAGAAAACTCTTGTTTAGATTGAGTGTGAACCTTGAAAAAACACTTATAAGGTTTAGTGTGAGACTTGGAAAACACTTGTAAGGTTTGGTACGAGCCTAAACACTAAATTGAGTGTGAGCTTGTAAAACACTAGAGATTAAGTGAAATACTCAATTGGTGAATTGAATAATAAATGTAGGGTTGATTAATACCTGAACCACTATAAAACTCTTGTGCACATTTTTTTCCTACCATTTCTCTAAATTTTTCATTATTGTGTGCTTCCTTCAAAATTAAAAGTCTAAATTTGCCACTAATTTAACCTCCCTTTTTGGTACACTAGGGCCAACAAATAATATAATTTTAAATTAAACTGATTTGATTCAATTTTGATTTTGGACAATTTTGTCATAATTGATCGATTTTTAAAAAGCAATTTTGCCATTGAATTGAATCAAATTATTTATCAATTTTCAATTTGACTGGTCCGATCGATTCAGTGCTGAACACACAGGCTCACATTAAGTATAACGAACAGTAAATTTTTTGTTTGAAAATCAATCCAATACCAATGGCAATGAAAGGCAAAAATAGGAAAAACAAAGTAAATGGGCTCCTGGTACAGTCCATAGCATCCCCGTCTTCATTGTCTTCAGCATGTCATTTCATTATTGTTTTAAATTTTTTTTTAAGAAGATTTGTGTTTTGTTTTACTTCTTTGTTCCAGCATAAACCATGTCATTTCCACCACAGTTGATACAAGCAGGGACAATGAGCATCGACTTTTTTTTCAGGATAAGTTAAAGACGTATGAAATGAAATGCAATAACTGAATGAAATGGACTAAATAGACGATGGGGCAATTTACAAGTTTCCAGAGCCTTTGCTTTTGTCGTTCAAAGAACTCAGCTTGTCCACTAATTCTACTGATACAACCATTTAGTTGAAACAAAAAACAAGTCAGAGTAAATTAGCAAGAAGATCCATCACTACAGAAAGAGCCATAGACATTGGATTCCAAAAATTCCTTGCACAGAAAGCATTTGACTTGAGAACTTTAAACAAACCCAAAATGGAACAAGCTCCTTAACAATAAACTTGCTCCACCAAGAAGGAAGTATCTATTATTTGGAAGCTGTGCAGGAGAAGGCTTTCTGTTGGGAAATCAGACACATTCCAGAAAATCTATTTTGAGCTCAAGGGGACTTCTTCATTCATCTGCATACATGAAGGACCACATAAGTAGAAATGCTATAAAGGTTATGCCAAATATCTAAGTGTTTAAACTCACCAATTTAGCAAGGTCTTTGGCTTTTTCATCATTAAATCCTAGTGTTGCCAAAATCTTGTGACCAGCAGACTCTATTTCTGACCAAATCCCTAGGAGGATATGAGTAGTTGTTATTTCTCCACTATCACCTGTAATTCACACAACAATCTAATAAGACATCAAGGGTGGAAAGAAAATAAGAAATATGTCTACATGTAATATCATCATGCATTAAATTTTAATGACAGTACCACACTGCATGATAAGTCATCATTACAGTTAACCCATTGACACTTTAAAGTAGAAAAACTGAAAAGATAACAGAAGGGAAACTAAAATAATTAATAATGTCATTGAAAATAACATATCACAAGCCCATTATCCAGACCTTATATAACTGGCTAAATAAAACTAAAATAAAGGATTTTCGACGAAGAATTATGGAGAAATAATTTAGATACTTGATCACACAAAGGAAATAACCAAGACTCTCGATTCTTAGCATGCAATCAGAAATTGACTTGACTTGAGCAATACAACCATACAAAAGCTAACATAAAAACTCTACAAAACCTCCATCTCCCATTATGAGAATTCCACAGTTGATAATTTGAGTTGCATTTACATCCAACATGAGTATCACATGCTTCACAATGTTTTCTAAAAATAATGCGATCATAGATAACAAACGAACAAATGCAACCTCCTAAAGATCTAATTGTACACATAAGTGATTCAAGCCAAGTGCATGAGTGAAACAATGTTCTGTTCCTACAAGCCACAATCAATTTCATGCATAAACATATCCCATAGCAAATCTAGCACCATAAAGTTGCATGTTTCCAGTTATAATTTTGATAGCAAAAATCACTAAAAAGCACCTGACTTTAGTTTCTCATCAACAGCCCAATCAAGGGCTCTTTGAGCCTGTTCAGTCAATGGGGGATGCTCAGGACTAAAATAATACAAATCGGATTTCCCAAGTAAATTTACAATTTCTTCTCGGACCTTGAAAAAGGTTATCCCATTAGCTCTTAGGAACTTTGCAGCGGGACTTGTTCCTGCAATGAAAAAAACATTTAGTAAAACCATAAAGGAGATATGATAAAAAATTAATAATGCATATGATAATTTCACGGAAATAAGTAAGTAGCATATCAAGTTAACTTAATTGATGGTTGATGCATCTAGATTCTAGCACTTAAGATATCCCAGTCCTCTCAGAAATTTCAGATAGAATTATCACCTCAATATCAATGATCTTTGAGCATTAGATCATACCTTTCTCTCAACAAATAACATGCTTACGACAACCTTTTAGAATGGGAGCAGTGCTTCACGGTTCGAAAGAATCCTTATATAATATAAAAAAGACAATACTGGCTGAGGAACGAGAACAGAAAAAACAGAAAGTAAAGCAATTTTTAATGTTTTCTCATGCACTGTTTAACTGGGCAATAGCCATTTTTCCTGTCGTAGCTCAAAACCATATCCTTTCAATTGGTATTACTTATCAAGACTGGCTGACCTTTAACACAATGAAAATTGCATACCAATCCCTTTCACTGAATACATTACTGAGGAATAAAATAACCCCATAATATCAACATCTAAGCAAAAAAACAATGCTAGTCAAGTCAAATCATTTAAGCAATAATGAGATACATGTTCAGCTCAGAATTCTACTCTGAAGTGTAGATGAAATGATGGTTAGAGATGGCTAACCTTCAATCAAAATCCCCATTAGAAGCGCTTCAGTTCCAGTATTTGGATACTTGAGCTTCCTAGCCTCCAATTCCCCCAACCCAAATGACCTTATCGCCCTCGCCGACCATCTAATCACTCAAAAAAAGTTTCTTTATATCAAAAAACTTCTAAAACACACACACACACAAACTCAATCGTAGTCAGTTACTGATAACGCACTTGGGTATCTTCTCTGAAGGGTGTTTCCTGCAAACGAAAGACAATTAAACTCATTAGACCCGTAATTATAAAAAAAATCAAAAGAAAAAAGCTCACACACAACAGAATCGAGACTTGCTTAGTCGGGAGACTCGATAACACTGTAGCAACCGTGGAGTCGTGGCATCTAAGGACTAAATTGCTCAAATTGGATTGCTTAATCAAAATCTTAGTACCGAAAAAGGAACTCAGAGGCAGTAGCAATGAACAGTTGTGGGGTTTTTGGGTGCAAATTCGGGAGGCGGGGAGTGAAATTGGGATAAATGAGAAACTGTGAGTAGCCATTAGCAAGTATCCTAAAATTTTTAAGTAAAGCAAATAATGGTTGATTAAAAGGGATTTCTTGAAGGGATTATGGATGGATTTGGTCTTTCATTGACGGTTCCCCGTTTTTCTTGCCCTTCCATTCTTTGCCCTAGATTTCAAGTTCAGGCTAACATTAACGTACCGAGGATAAACGTCGTGTCGTCTCAAATGAAAAAATTACTCTTGCTTTCTCTTTTTTTTTTTTTTTTTTTTTTTTTTTCTTCGTGCTGGTTAATGTCATTACTCATCCGGGCACTTGTGTGCTAAGATTGTAATTTTCTTTTTGTTGATAATTTTTGACAATAGTAAAGCAAAATACATAATATGTATAATTGTGTATTTTAATATTATAAATTTATTTATTTTTCATACTGTCGTATTTTTTAAACGAAATTTTATGGTTTAGTACAAGATTAGCAAGTATTTTTCGTACTCATTTTTATGAATTTTCATTTGTTAAAATTATTTATATAAATCAAGATGATAAAATTTTTGAACATCTAATAATCATGCATATTTTATGAATGTTAATTATAGAGATTTTAAACTTTTTATATTTCATGTGCATTGCATATGCTATTATAATTAATATGTATGTGTACAACATAGAAATAAAAATGTGAGGAAATTGAAAAATGAAAAATATTTTATAAAAAATAAAAATTTACAAAATATAAGTGAAAATATGGAAAAAAAAAAACATAAAGAGTTTCAAAATTTTAAAAACTTACTTAAAAAACAAAAGTTTAACCCACTTGCTGTTTTCATATAGATTTATGCTATACTAAAGATGTATTCGTAACGGGAGATACTAAAATAATATTTAGTAAAATGTAATTAGATATAATAAAATTAAATCAAATGCAAATTTAATGAACTATTAAATTAAAATTTCTTTTGATTACATTTCATTATATCCTACCAAACATTACCTAAAGATAAAGACTCTTATTATTTGTTAATTTATCTTTATACATTTAGATGAATTTCATTGTATCTATTAAATTTCCTTAATTTGCTCTTACACAAGAATATCATCCCTCTTTTATTATTATCAATTTGATTTAGATCGTCATAACTACAAAACTTAATTGCAATTAGACTAGTTTTATTATTTTAATAATAATATTTGATTATTAAAACTATTTTTATAAACAATTTTTTTTATAATCTTTAACTATTCAAAATTGATCTATTAGATTTTTATTTTTTTATCGTGTACTTGCTCCTATAAAATTTTTAATTATTTTGATTTAACTTACATAAAATTAGAATTCACAACTTGCCAATTATGAAAATGCCTTCAATACATTTGATGCAAAAATTATTATAATAAGAACATTCCCCATCATAAGACCAAAAAGGTATGTCTATGAAACTTAATGCAATAAAGAAGTGAATAGTATTTTTTTGTTCCTTGTTGGACTCTAAATGAAATAATAATGTTAAATAGTTGTTAAGGAGAGGTAAAAAAAAATTTGATATGCATAGTTTGTTTTTTTTTTAAAAAAAAAAAAGCTTTTTAAATGGAATGATGAAACCATATAAACATAGTTAAATGGTAGTTGAATATTTAATCAGTTTTTTTAAAAAAATATTGTTCGCTTATATTATTCACATAATATACTTTAATTTTCCATCATCTTGAACTTTATGCTTTACACTTTTTTTTTAATCAAAATATGATTTATTATGAGATTTCAACGTATAAAGCAAAATGATATATCAGTCCATGATGATGGAGTTATTGACTTCATAAACTTGTAAAATATAAACACTTAAAATGCACAGAGATATTTTGTATGAGCTGTAACACAATCTAGTAGGGATTTGAACTCAGTAATTTTTGTCCTTTGAGATTTAAATTAAAAGTTTATTGGTTAAAAAATCTATTTTTTTTTTGTGTATTGTGACAATTATATTTGATTTTTTTAATTTTAACAAATTTAGCTAATTTTGTAAAAGTTTTGACAATTATGATCAATTTAAAATTTTAGTTAAAATTATATGATATAATTCTTCATATATCATATATATATAATTGAATTTTAAACTTAATATGACTCAATGAACACATCATTTTTAAAATTTAATATTAGATGGATAATGTGTCAAAAATTATGTCATCTAATTTTGATCAAAATCTCAAATTAACTATAATTATCAAAATATTTGTAAAATTGACTAAATTTTATAAATTTAAAAAAATTGAATATAATCATTAAAATACACAAATGTTTAAATTTTTTTGACTAATAGATCTAAATTAAAATTGCATAAATTTGATTAATTTGTTGTGAAATGCGCTTTAATAGCCCTGCAAAAATGTATTTTAATTTGAAATTAGAAGTCTAAATAAACAATATTGTGAAATGTTACCTAATATCAATTTAAAAGATTTTATATTCATTGATATCAAACATTATTTGAGCCAAACACATTAAGTAATTAAGATATCAATATCAATATAAATATATATTTATATGAGTGTTTTAATTTTATTTTTGTTATTTTTAAGATTATATATATATATATTTTTATAAAAGTTCATTAACTTTTTATATGAATTTTATTTCTTATTAAGTTCATAAAATTTTTTCGATTTTGTGTTTGATAGTGAATTTAAACTTATTAATGATATTAAAGTTATGGTTGTCATTTAAAAACTATAGAAATCGATATTTAATTATAATAATCAATGGATTGAGCGGATTTTGCACCACCACACGTTGCTCAGTGAGGGATGTTTTTGTTTTTTTCATTTTTAATTTTTTTTTCTTACCGCGCAGTGACTAGTGAATATCCAGTCAAGCTGAATTCCTGTGATCTGGTTCATTTCATTGTAAATTCATTTTTCTAACTCGCCTTTCAGTGGTGCGGACTGGTTGTCTTTGTACTGAGTTTGGTTATTATCATATACACCTAAGGGTGAACACTGGAGTATTTATTAGTTTTTTTTTTTTTTTTTTAATCCTTGTTAGGCTGTGGTCATTATTCTTTTATCTCAAAATTTTAAAAATCAAACTAATTGTGAATTTGATAATCCTTTGTAATTATTTTTTGAGAGAATATTCATTTGTGATTCAATTTATCTGATTGAGTCAATTTATTTATATAAAAATATTATATATATATATATATAATTAAGATATTATATACAAAAACTAAACAAATCATAATATTAAAATATATAACAAATTTTAAAATTAGAAATATTTGAAACATCTAAAATATTAACCAAAAATTTTAATAAAAAATTCAGTTTTATGTTTTCTGAAATTATAAGCATTAACATATTTATGCATAAGAAAAAGAACTATGAATACAAAAATGAAAACGAGTGGAATTTTTGACTAATTACATGAAAAATCCAAAGAGATTTTATTGACTGGTTGATGCGGTAGGAATTTTTTTTTTTTTTTATCTTTGTACAATAGGAGAGAGGGGTTTTGAACGAAAAACTCAAAGGTTTTTACCCAATGTTTGAAAAAGAAGAAAATAAAAAGGAAAGAAAAATAAAACGACAAAAATAAGGGAGAAGTAAAATTTTTCTTAATTTATAAAAAAGGAAAAATATGAGGAAAATAAAAATAAATGGTATTTTATTTTCATTATTTTCACTCAAAAAATAGAGAGAAAATATAGAAATTGAAGATAATCGAGTAAAAATACTGTTCACTCATATATGAGAAACAAAAATATATTCACAAAATAATAACAAAAACATCTCTTGTTTAATTTTTACTTCTCTCTAATTTATTTAGTAAGTAGATATTATTTATTTTCTTAAATAAAAAATAAAATATATGTAAAAATAATAATTTTTTCTTTATTTTTTGTTCAAATATGAGAAGAGAAAATAATATTTTATTTTATTTTCTTATTTTTTATACATATATAAAAGCAAAAATAAAAAAATAAAATTTATTTTATCCCTTTCTTTTCATTTCTCTCTATAATATTTTTAAAACATAGAATAAATGAAATAGAAAATTATTCAAAGTCAAACTTGAGTGTATGTAGTAGGAAATTGAAGAAGTGTGAGACTTGAATTTAGCGAAATGATGAGAAAATAATCATGAGAGATAAGTGGGATGGTTAAGTGGTATGTTAGAATTTAATCAGCATCTAGTACATGAATTTAGAACACCATTCATAATTAAACGGAAGCAAAATTGTGTACCTGTTTGCACAGTAAATCTGAAAGCGAAAACAAGTTGTATACCTTTTTACGCATTGGATCCTAAATTGTTCCGCGTCATTATTCCGATCACTGAAAATAAAACACTCGGATAACAGGTCAGAAGAGTTGAAAAAGGGAGCTAAGTCTTCCTTTTTTTGACTTTCTCACAAGACGGCTACGATGAGTGTAGCAACTATGGTTGTCAAATATTATGAAGGCAGGAGAGGAGACTTAACCTATTTATAATATATTTTAACAGGCATACCCATCACAGGTTCATGTTAAAATAGGCCTACACTGACCGTCTTCCATATTGGTTCATAAAAGATGTCACAAACTCATAACTCAATTGATCACATTTTAATTGGGCTTACCCCAAATCAATAAACTATATTATTCAGTCC
>CATIWR010187920.1:0-12858 GCA_949677035.1 Omphalea diandra
ACCAAGAGAGACTGCGATTCAGACAGCATCTTGCAAATGAAATGGCACACTATGCTGCAGATTGTTGGGATGCTGAGATTGAGTGTTCCTATGGTTGGATTGAGTGTGTTGGTATTGCAGATAGATCTGCATATGACCTACGTGCTCACTCGGTGAGAACCTGCCATATATATCAATGAATGAATTTCTGAGCAGTAACTATAGATCAATGTGAATCCTTTTATGTCTATCTATCAAAAGGTTTTAGCAGTGAAAATAAACGTTATGAACTGGTAGCTAAAATAAAGAATTGGATGTTTCTACTTTTTATGATGTCTTAAAGTTGCTTATGTCATGAATAGAAAAATATAGAGATGGAAACCATTCTGCCTAGAAGAATTTAAGAAAATAGTGGTCATCCTCTTTCAACGTGGAAATAGTGCATGCTTATTGAGAATGTCTATTGTGTCTAACAGGAGAAAGCTGGAGTTCCTCTTGTGGCCCATGAAAAATTTTCAGAACCTAGGGAAGTGGAGGTAATGCTTTACATATTCACATTCATTGTTGGAAGTGTCTTTCAAAACATGTTTTCACAATATCTATAAATTTGTAAATTTCAAACTTTATGGTTGTTTATAACCGTTCAACTTGTAATGAATGATTTCAGAAACTGGTTATAGCACCAGTGAAGAAAGAACTGGGCCTTGCATTTAAGGGTAACCAGAAAATGGTGGTTGAAGCTTTGGAGGTAAAAATCAAACTTTTCCTTTGGTCATTAACATTGGGAAACTGGTCACATGAGTTTGATGTATGATTGTCCTTTTCTGCAGGCAATGAATGAAAAAGAGGCAATGGAAATGAAGGCTTCTCTGGAAACCAAGGGGGAAGTAGATTTTTATGTCTGCACTCTTGAGAAAAATGTGAGCATTAAGAAGAACATGGTCGCAATTGCAAAGGAGAAAAAGAAGGAACACCAGAGAGTTTTTACCCCATCAGTCATTGAACCATCCTTTGGCATTGGGCGTATAATATATTGCCTCTTCGAGCATTCTTTCTACATGAGGCCCAGCAAAGCGGGGGATGAACAGCTAAATGTGTTTCACTTTCCTCCTGTTGTGGCTCCTATTAAATGCACCGTCTTCCCACTCGTTCAGAATCAGCAGTATGAGGCAGTGGCCAAAGTCATTTCCAAGTCATTGACTGCAGCAGGAATCTCACATAAGATTGATATTACAGGTGGGTGACTAGCTTAAACTGTCTTCTTGTTTGCTTGCTATTGGCATGTGAGTAAGATTCCTATGTGGGCATGTTTTAGTATATGTGTTCTTCTCACAATCCTTCCACCAACTACCCCTCTGTTCCATTGGTCCTAAAGAATTACTGTCCACAAATCTAACCAAGCATAATAAGCTAATGTAATGCACAACACGCTTGTACCTGTATAGAAATTGCACTTGAAGTGCAACTTTCTTTTGCATTATTCCTAGGCATTTTCTCTTGCTTGAATGAAATGACAGGTGGAGCAATGAGGGATCTCTTTTATGTGTGCAGTCATTATATTTTAGTTTCTGAGAGTGTTTGAATGGCCCCTTTTGCTGCTTTACTGTTTGGACAGTTTCCTCTGTATATTCATTGTAAAGAGTCTTGTACTAGTATCATATTGTGAGGAGTTTAAATGTTTTCACTGTAGTGTGAGGAAATTTGTTATTTTGGAGTTAATTTTAGATCCAAATATCAGGATATGGAGATCGAGATGTATTCATTTGCAGTAGTAGGAAGGAGGCCTCTATAGTTTGTGTACTAACGGATTTCTGTTTGCTGTTTGTACGAATGATGTGCGCAGGCACTTCAATTGGCAAACGATATGCAAGGACAGATGAACTGGGCGTACCGTTTGCAATAACTGTTGATTCAACATCCTCAGTGACAATCAGGGAGAGGGACAGCAAGGATCAAATCCGTGTTAATGTGGAAGAGGCAGCATCAGTTGTGAAGTCAGTGACAGATGGGCAAAGGACATGGGATGATGTGTGGTCAACTTTCCCTCATCACTCATCTGGGTCCACAGATGATGGATCCATAGAAGATTAAATTTGGGGTAGAAATGAGATTATACGATACAGTTCAACTCTTTCACACTATTATTATCCTGAGCAGAACTAGTGAATTAAAGAAAGTTAAACCTTTTAATTATAATCTGTATTTCTTAACCTTTTGGTAAACGTCGACTTCAATGTGCTGATTGGTTTGGCACCAATATATTTAAGTTTCTGTAAGGGGGTGAATTTAAAAGGGTTTGCTTGTTTTTTGCTTTAGCTTGGTACAAAGCGTGCAGGGATCTAGCTAGTTACGACAAAAATAATTAATTAAATTATAATATATTAAATGATAAGAGAACGAGCATTGAGGAAAATTGCTCCAGTGACTTGTGGATTACGGATTCGAAACGTGAAAATAGGCTTTTGTGAAAACAGTCGCGGAAGGTCTCCTAGGGTGAGCCATTTTAATGTATTAAATTACAAGGTAATAAAAATATTTGTCCAAAAAAAAAAAGGAAAAAAAGGGTAAAATGAGCTAAGAATTCAAGGACTTCAAATTTAAAGGAGACCATACAACTCCTGAGGTTTTCCTTTTTTCGCTCTACCTTTTTCCCCCCTGAAAAAAAAGGAAATGGATATATAAAACAAAAACAAAGTGTAAAGGGGGAAAAAAAAAAAAAAAGAGGAGTTGTTGTTTGTGGGAACAACACGACGTCGTTGAAGATGCACGAAATGATGTAAGGCCGACCGACTGACTGATTCATATTGGACCCCCGCGTTGTTTGGCTGCCTGGAAGTAACATGTGTGTGTCTGCGTGCTAAGAGTACCCTAGCCAACTTCAATAGCCATAGCCGGTTGAAGAGGAGAGGAAGATGCTGAGGATAGCCGGGAGGAGTCTCTCATCTTTGACGCGGAGGCCATCGCAAGCGAAAACAACCTCCGCCTTCGTTCATCGAAGCCATCCTGTTTCTTCAGATGTTAATACTGCCGCTGATGACTCTGTCTCTTCCAGATCCATCCTTGCCCCTTTTCGTTTTTCAGTCACTCCTGATCTAATCAGAGGTTTGCTTCTTTCCTTCTCCTCATATCATATTCCATTTTGGTTGATTCAATTTTTCACTATTTCGCCCTCTCATTTTAATTAGTTTAATATTTTTTTTATTATGTTTCTTTTCGATAAGAAATGTGAACTTGTCCAGCTTTGATTTACCCTACTTTTACAATATATTTTCTACTGCTAACTTCTTTTTTTTTTTTTTTTTAAATATTCATATGTATTCTGTTGACTTGAAATATATCTGCTAACAAATATTTTTAAATGATAGTTTGCTTTTTACATTTATTGATTTCCTAATATGTAGAATTAAGTATAGCTCGGTGGCATTTTGCAAAACCTTGTAGAGTTAAAACTGTTTGATGCTGTTATGTTACTGTGGTTCGATACAACCTCGGAGATTTGCTTATTCTGTTAATTCTAAATCAACTTCGTGCTCTCAAAATATGCTTATCTCGATTAACTGAACTTCTTTTGAGGGTTCTTTGCTACCTTTATGCATTTCCTTCTTATTATTTATTGAGTTTTGTTTAAATTTATTCTGAATATGTGAACATTTTATTTTCATTTGAACAAATTTTCACTGCTTTGCAAACTCAATGTTTACCCTTACATAATCTTTCAGATAATCCCTATGCAATTCATTTGATTTGTGAATGAATTCATTATAAAAAAAAATTCATTTGTAAATGAATACTCATGTTTAAATTAGATGGTGAATTCATGCCATTAGTAGGTTGTACTTCAAGTTTTCGCTTTTATAACTTGTACCCCTTGTTAGTTTAAAGTTCATTTGTAAAATTCTTTCAATTTTGATAGAATTTGGCTCCACCATAATCGGTTTCATAGAATTAAAAAATTAGAATACTAAATGAATTCTTTTATATGCCAAAAATGACAAGTGTGGATTTGTTAATGAATTTTATAGAATTCATTTTACCTTACAAACTCTTAATATTAGTGAAAATTCTTTCATCCATGAAAATTTTGAATCTCCTACTTTTGAATTTTGATCATACATAATATCTATGTCCTGGAAGCATAGTTGTCAAAGGTGAAAGGCACACTAAGGGACAAAGAGCTCATGGAATTGAGGAGCAGGATGCAGACATGCATCTTACAGAATGAGGTGCAAAAAAAAAAAAAAATTCTTAAAATAAAGTTAATAGGACTAAAAACGTGACACATTCATAAAATTATAAATGTAGCATGTTCAAGAGACATAAAATAAAATTTTAAAAATGAAAAAAGAAAACATTCAAGAGATATGTAAATATAATTCAAGTCCTATAATTATAATTCCTAAAGCGTCTTCCATAAAACTGCAATTATAGTCCATTATCAATCATCATCATTAAGATCAATATTGTTATCATCATCATCTTCTTTTTCTTCAATTTTCTTTTCCTCAAATCTCTTCCTTTTTCTTGTCTGTGATGTGTGGCTGGGTTGTATTATTTTGTCCTAATCTTCCTTCTTCTTTTTTTAATTTTTTTTGACATTATTAGGTGTGGGAAAACCTAGAATAAGCTATTTTAGGACTTAAAAATAGATGGTTCAGATCATATATGGGTGGCTCAGATTATATGATATATTTAAATAAAAAAAGCACACAAGAAGGCAAACTAACACAAATGCACCCGTTGACAGTGCCTTGTCTTAATTCTGTGGTTCACAAAGCCATGCACCTTTGTGAGATCCACCTGCCGTTCAAGGTACAAGGTGCAAAGGGCTGCTCCTTTCGCCTCACGTGCGCCTTTTACAACTATGCCTAGAAGGCAATTGGTCAACTCCACAAACCACCATAATGGATTATAGTTACCGTTCAAAATCTTGCATCATTGTGAATTTCATCTGTCCTTAACACTCATGCAGTGTGGTTAACGGTGCACGAGGCACATGCATAGGCGCAAGGGCAAGGCGCACGGGACCCGAAGCACCTATAGACCTCCAAGGCGAGATCCCTTTAGTGAGGCGTGCGCCTTGTTCGCCTAGGCAATGCCTTTTCCAAAGGTGAGAAATGCAAAAATCTATGCCTCTGCCACAAAATATATTATAAATGTTTCTGAAATTTGGAAAAAAATAAAGGCTAACTTCTTTTCCTAAAATACCCACTTATAACTCCTAAAATTAAGGGATATTTAAATAAATTTCTAGTTACATAGGAAATCTAAAAGTTTTATTTTGGAAAGTCAAATATTTATTAGGGCATTTATATCAAAAATCAAAGAAGTTTGCTAATAAAAATAGGAAACTAAAACAAAAGAAGTTGTTTAAAACTTTAAAGTATAAAAACAAAGGCTTCCTTTCTTCAATTCAAGTACATCAATCAAAGAGGTTTGCTAATAAAAATAGGAAACTAAAACAAAAGCAGTTGTTGTTTAAAACTTTAAATCAAAATAAAGTATAAAAACAAAGGCTTTGTTTCTTCAATTCAAGTACATCAGTATCAAAATTAAAATAAAAATCAAAAGAAAGTTGTCATTCTTGAACTCTTCAACACTCCAAGAGTAGTCCCAAGCCATGACCAGCCAAAACAAAGACAAATGGATGCCTTTTTAACTTTTAAACTCTTTTTTCCCATTTTATTTATATATTCATTCAGTTTTTCTTTGTTCTATATAGTACATAGTTCTACACTTCTACTTTTTCTTCTCCTTATTTCTCAAACTATTATGTATAGTCATTTTTTTTTTGCTCAATTTTATTACAGGCAACCTATAATTGATTTTTCAGTACCTGATGAAAACAAAAAGGACTTATCACCTTAGTTGCATCTTGCTTCACTCTAGTGAGAGCTTTTATTATGCCTTAGGCAATCATAGGACTCATCGCCTTAGTTGCACCTAGCCCTTTTAGCTACCTTGCACTCATGAAGTGAATGAGATGATGTAGCATTAGGACTAGTGGACTTTCTCCAGTGAAGATAACAGGCAATCGTGTGTTGGAATCACTCTCTTCTTAGTGTATTTGCGCAATTTTTGAACAAAGGAGCTGTGTTATATTACTTTACACATTTATTACAGTTGCAACATTTATTACAGTTACAGTGTGCTAGCTTTGAAGTATTGAAATGTCACAAGAGCAATGCATTTGTGTGCTACAGCTGTCTGATGGCCAATGCACACAGCACAGCATAACACTAATATGTTTTTAGTATTTTTGCCCTTATATTTTGATTGTCTCCCTTAATTTTGAGGATAATATATTTGGATGAAGATGATATTGGAGGCATAGGGATGACAGGGTGGATTTGATCCCATATGATAATAATCCTCAAAGATCTATATGAGTTGTAGTTGGTTACCTGAACTTTTCCTTAAGATAATAATCCTCAAAGATCTATATAAGTTACGAACTCTGCTTTTTCTTTATCACTAAGAGTTCATTCATCATTGTTCTGTTCTTTACTGTATGTTTACATTTTCCCACGAACATGCTAGGATTGCTCATCAAGCAATTGTCTGGACCTATTGGTTTTGGATAATGCAGAATTTGGCTCATGGAGTTTCTCATGGTTGTTCCTTTTTCATATTTTTGATCTGGAAATTTATTTTTTTTTTTTTTTTTGTGAAGCATTTGAATTTTGAATAGAGAAATCTGCTCCTCTTGATAGTGGTAGGAATGATAGACAAGCTTGGTTTCTGTATCTTTTTACTGAAAATTATTCATATCCTTGCAGTGTAATGACTTTGCAAATGGCTGTTTCTTCCAGGGTTTTCTTCTGAAGTCCTTGTGCCTGGACATGATCTGGGCATGCTCTCAGATCTCCCTGCAACTGTAGTAGCAGTCAAGAATCCTACTTCAAAAATTGTCTATGATGAGCACAATCATGAGCGTTTTCCACCTGGTGACCCTAGTAAACGTGCCTTTGCCTACTTTGTTATGACAGGTGGAAGGTTTGTATATGCGTCCTTAATTCGTCTTCTGATCCTCAAGTTTGTTCTGAGCATGTCGGCCAGCAAAGATGTCCTTGCGCTTGCATCACTGGAGGTAGACCTCTCCAGCATTGAGCCTGGGACCACTGTTACAGTGAAGTGGCGTGGCAAGCCTGTTTTCATCAGGCGACGAACTGTGGATGATATTAAGCTTGCGAACAGTGTTGATGTTACATCCCTTCGTGATCCTCAGGAGGATGCAGCCAGGGTTAAGAATCCAGAATGGCTAGTGGTGATTGGGGTTTGCACCCACTTAGGGTGCATTCCATTGCCTAATGCTGGTGACTTTGGTGGCTGGTTTTGTCCATGCCATGGCTCACACTATGACATCTCGGGAAGGATCCGTAAGGGGCCAGCACCTTACAATTTAGAGGTTCCTACCTACAGTTTCTTGGATGAGAACAAGTTACTTATTGGATGAGAACTTCTGCTGGAAATCTTTTATGGACCATTAGGTTTACTTTGTGATGTCATTATAGACATTGTCTCCTACACCAGGAAAACACGGACAGTTTTGCAAATTTACTTCATTTTAGTGTTGGCTTTCATTCAATTTGGACAATGTAACTGCTGCCTTTACTTGACCAGGCTAAAATGATCAGAATAATGTACCTGGATCCTAGTTGAGCATTCTCGGTTTAATTGTATGGAGTTCATTCCTCTCAAGAATTGAAAATTTTAAGATTGCTTTCTGTTTTCATTATTTCTTTATAAAAAATTTCAGTGGTGACATTATTATCCCATGGAGATTTCTTTTTTGCCTCCTTTAGTATTGTAAATTGAGGAAGAATGCCCACTGTTTTCATTGATTCATGCACTGAAATTGGAAACTTCCAATGTTTTTAATTTTTCTCCTTTCCAGTAGGTTCCCAAAGAAAGGTATCCTCACCACGTCTTTACCTCCTCCTCAAATTTTCACCTGGTCAAACCAAAACAAAAGAAGAGCAAAAGGAAACTCCCAAGAATATCTTAGGCGGTTTAAAGAGTTTGTTGGATTGTGGAAACCAGCATATAGAAAGAAACAAATTTAACATATCGATAGAAGTGATAGTAAAAAAAAGGTCGCCGCTATGTTGAAATTTATCGCAACTTGACTCGTTGGTTGCTTCTCACTTCACGGATGTGTTGGTAGGAAAAATGTTCGACTTCGCGTATTTAGCTGAATGGAACCTACCCCATGTTAAGTGTGCCAAAAAAAAAAGTACACCTGTCAGCTTTTTCCATGTCGCAAATGATATTTGTAGCAAGAATTAAGATACATACATGCATCATGAGCCATCGAATACAGTGAAACATGGCCAAGGGCCCCTTCTATTTCTTTTATTTGAAATATATTCCCCATTCTAGGAGTTAAAAAGTACATTTATACTCAGTTAATAATAATATATTTCAGATTACAAACCCTTGAAAAGGGTATGGAAGAGTAAAAATATTCAGGTATGATAACTATCTTTGCTACAATGTCTGGTTCCTGAAGCCTACCAGATGTAGAGCAGAAAAACTTCAAATATGGTGCAAGCCACGAGTTAGCTATCTTGTATTGGAACTAATGGTAGTTTGCCTCCATATACGTCAGGAAGCTGGCTCTCGTCAATGTCATCAAGCAGAGTGGATTTCAATTTCTTGTTCTCAACAAAATTTATCTGCACACATAAATGGAGTATGAATTCAAGATGAAGAAAAATATGTCTAGACTTATGCTTGGTCAGCCAACATCTAAAAGAGAGATTCTGATATCTGTATCTAAACAACAAAAATTCCAAAAAATTTACAGGTTTGTTATCAATTTCAGCGTGGTCGGTAGTATTAACAAAGTTACTCAACTTTAAGCTTTGTTTCAGTGGACAGTATTGTTAGAATTTGATAACAAAAATTATAATATAGTTCTTTATATTATATTTTGTCATACTCCTTGTATATAAAATTTAGCTTTCAAACACTTAGCAAGACTGACCTAATTAGGACAAATTCAAGTTTATTGTTTTAGTAATACAAGCTGCACTTTGCTTTATGCCACTTAAGATTGAATAATAAGTTCAGCGACCATGGAATAAAATCAAACCGAAATTAATAGCAGACTCTTTTTAACTTTGATTTCAGATATCTATATGTACTAAAAATGATGAATTAAGTGATGCTGACAATTCTATGGTCCACAACAATCAAAATCATCTTGTTAGATTCAAGTTTTCTTTTTCCAAATTTTGTCAAACAATGGGCTGTGCATTTGATTTCTGAAATTCGCCCAACACTTATGAACTCTGTTAATCACTACCTATAGTCAGGTTCTTGGTACCATACAGTATTTTGGATATGCCATTTCTGATTTGTCAATCACGAAGCAAGAAACTGTATTTATAGCACAGAAAGAGATTTCATACCTTCTTTTTAGTTTTGCTGTCGATGAATGGATAGACAACCTTCCATGCGGCCATAAATATGTAAGGCACATGAATTGCAAACAATTTGGCTAACCTCTCTGGGTAGCAGTCCTGTCACCAAAACTTTCACAGTATCACTATAAGTAATTTTACCTGCTGCTGCAGCATCTTATAATTTCCTATTTGCTAAGATTAGAATGCAGAATTAGAAGTCAAACTCCATGAATAGACAGTGGGGAAGTAAACTAAAATTAATATGCACTTGCTAAATGCAATGGATTGAAGTATTCTTTAATGTGGAATGGGGAGTGGCAGAGTACCAAACCTGCAGTATTGATATTGCTGCTATATATCCATGAATGTCACTGTTAGAGTATCCCCATCCTTCAAGATCTGCAATGGCCACAAACTTTTCCTGTCCATCCGGCATTCTGCAACCCCAGCAAGAGGTCACATAAGCTCGATTCATTAGGTACACGAAACCAACATTTGACAATAAAATTGATCATTTTCTGTCAAATTATGATGATTGAAAAAAAAAATTACAAGGTCTATCGAATGCGTGGTGTATGATCTTATCTTTCAATGATCTACTTCAATTAACGTGATCAATAGTGTTTTTCGAGGATGCAACAACTGATCAAGTGCATGGCTAATAGCTATCAACATCACATACATTAGTTGCATTGTGAACATATTGGCTTAATAACATAGTGATATCACTTTTTACAACTCAGAGATACCTTATTCAAAGATCAAATAATCTCATGGAGATCCAAAAGTTATAACAAATAATGGGAATATAACTGAAAATAATCTCATGGAGATCCAAAAGTCATAACAAATAATGAGAATATACCTGGCACAGATTTTCTCAAGAGTGAAGGCTACAAAACCTGAAAGGATTAAGGAAAAAAAATCAGATTAATGCATGTGCAATTAGTAAGATGAGGAAGCTTTAAGAAATTAAATTATAATGGGAAGATAGAGAAACTGAATTCGGACAAGGCAGTTTGAAGAGAAATGCTGCTATATCAAAGTTATGATGGGATTCAAGCAAGACCCGCAAAAAACAGAAAAGAAAAGGTAGTGAGTTTACGCTTGAACTCATCCAAATTTCCCTTGTAGGGCTTGTGTTTGGCACCAAAGACAACCACAATGGGGTGATTGTTCTTATCAACACCTTGCATAAACAACTTATTCTGGGCAAGTTCATTTGGAATCTGGGATGGAGAGATGGAGCCATTAGGGAGTAATGATCGCCTCCAGCTGAGGTAGTTGAGGAACAAGGTAGAAGCCTTGTCAATATCTAGTTCACGAGCTCTCAAAAATCTCCGGAGCGTCAAATCATCTACTTCCTGAAAATGGCACAATTCATTCCAACAATGTAAGCGAAGCATTAGAAAAACATCCATAACTTTACTAAAAGCTGGGACCTTTTGTAGTTTGATAACAAGACAGAAGTACAAATCTGAAACATTATTGAACCAATTGAATTGAACCCAATTTTGCTTCCATAGTGAGAAAGAGAGGAAATTGATTAACCTTGACAGAGGGATCTTGTTTTTTGACATGGGCTCTCATAATCTGGATTTTGTTATGCTCTTCATCGCCGACGCCGTTGTTGAATTCCATGTCCGTTCAACAGCTTTCCTCTAACCTTGTTTAATTGATTGAGATATATACATGTATAAGTTGAACAACAACGGAATGGTCAAGTAAGGAGGAGTCAACGTTTAGAACGCAGGAGAAGATGCAACATTTCAAAACTTCTTTCCACCTGCGTATATGCCACTACGTCGTTAACAACAAAGCGCGCATATTTATGTGCATGGGAAGTCAATCTCATTCAGCTAAATAATCTTCTTTTTTTTTTTTTTTTTTTTTTCTTGAAGTGCCTTTTTGTTTTTGAATAAATAAATTTCAATAATATATGTATTTCTTTCTACAACTAAAAAAAGATATTTTTTTTCAAAGGAAAATGTTCAGCGTTGGTTTTACATATACATTGTTAGAGTCAATCCATATTAGGAATATATATATATATATATATATATATATATATGAATACATGATGATTTAGATTTCATTATTTAATTATTTAGTTCTAATTTTTTAGTATTAATATTTTTATTTAATTTTTATATATATTTGATTCAAATTTTAGAATTATATTTTTTAGTAAAAATATCAAAATTTCCAACATGATACAGGTACAAAGATACAACGATAGTGTTCAGCATTGCAACATGCTGACATTATCCTACCCACCACAAACCACAAAATTTATGCGGCTGAAGACTTGTGCAAAGGTTGATTTTTGTAGGAATAAATGAAAATGAGATGGGACAATTTTATCATAATAAAGGCCAGAGGGTCTTCTAGCCTTCACTGCTCTGCAGCTGGCCCAACTTAATTGAGTCTAGACGGCCGAGCAATTCCTTGGCCACATCCACATTGAAGACTATGTAAGCTGTTAGCCCAAATCTGTTTTTAGCCTTAAACCGACAAAATAAATAGTAAATTAGCGCTGTACACCAGACTACATATAAATCCCCAATTCTTAGCTACTATAAGAAAGCAGCTCCTGTAACTTACCTTTTGATTGTTTGCTTGATGGATATCTAATTGAGAACTTGAGCCGATTTGCTAGAAAGAGTAGTACTAAACAAGATATTAATTCCAAATAAGCCTCACATGATCTGAATTTGTATTGAGGAATTTGGCCATGACTTTAGTTTCAAAAAATGCTTCCATGTTAAGATTGATCGTAGCTATTGTTGGCAATATAATGTTACTGGTCAAAAAAAAAAAAAAATCTCAGCCTTAAAGAGTAAAATCGTCAACTTACAAAGTACCCTTTTATACTTCTCTTTTTGGTAAAAAAAAAAAGAGGCAATTGGGTTGGGTTGGTTTGTGTTTTAAATAATCAAAGGCGAGATGAGATGGACTTGTCATCAGCCTGGCAAAACAAACATACCTTTCACTAACCCACTTAGATTTCAACGTATTGTTAGCAGCTGCTGCTGCATTTTCAATTAATATATGTACGTGAAAATGTGGTGTTTTCTTGAAGCAAAATTTCTCCTCTTTGTTTCTTTCCCTTCCAATCTTTCCCACCTTCAACTGGAAATATTCACTCCCATAGCCCCCTTTCTAAGCAGACTACTATTTCCTCAACCACTACTTTTACGACATCCCAACCATACCAAGTATTCCTCTTAAATACCACCCTTTTCCTTCTCTTTTGGACCCATTTCGGCTTTCTATCCAGAATTCGGATTTGTTGGGGGGGGGGGGGGGGGGGGGGGCGGCGGGGCACCAAAAACAAGAAAATGATAAAAATGAGAGTTCCAGTGTTCTGCTTCTGGTTTGTGCCTTCGCTGATACAATTTTTGCTGATCAGAGACCACGCACAGAGAGGATTTCAGGTGCCATTCTTCTCCTCTTCTCAAATAATGTGTGT
>CATIWR010187923.1:0-52091 GCA_949677035.1 Omphalea diandra
AAGTTGTCAAAATAAAAAAGGGGGAGATTGTTGAACTAGGATAATCAATCCTAGGTTTAGAACCTCTTTTGATCTTGACAAAGTAGATTGATCATCACTAATATTTCAAATAAGTGTTGTTGTTGCAGAATTGAATCAATCCCTCAAGAAGAAACGAAGAAGTTGATGAATTCCAAAGTAACATGTAAATCGTGACCGCAAACTAGAGATGCGCGACTGCGATTCATGTTAAGACATGCTGAAAATCAAGCAGGCGAAATCGCAGTGTCATTCTCGGCCGCGATCCCTGAAAAGAGAAATGTCAAATTGTCACAGATGAATTCGCGGTAGAAATCTCAGCTGAGTCGCGACTGCGAATTTCAAAGAAATTCAAGAGGGAAGCAAGTCCACAACCACAGCCTGACAAGTCCAATGAGACTGTTGGAAGTCAAAAATCGCGAAGACATCTTGCTAGTAGCGACTGCGATCTCTGTGGAAGAAAGTTACCAATTTTGGCAGTTGATTTCACGGTGTCTGTCGCGTCATGTGCAAGAAAAGCTCGCGACCATGACTTATGAAAGTAGGTAAAGGACAACGACTATATTTTTCGAGTGAACTAATAAAAAGATGCCACGTGGACTAGCCGTTAGAAACAAACGGGGTTTCTTTTGAAGAATTTGGATTTCGTGACCGCGAAAGGCAGTAGCGATCGCGATTTCATCCTGACAAGCATTAAATGCAGAATCTATCAAGCATGTCTCAAAGATTTAATGAGCTATGATCTGCAACGTCTCTTTGATGAAGTTTGGCTATAAATACCCCACCAAACAGTCATGGTGAAGGTTGCTAACAAAATTTATTACACCAATTCAACCCCCCTTCTTGGTGCCTAGGGACAACATATTGAATATTACTTAAATGGGATTAGTTCTTACTTCAGGACAAACAAGAGTTTAAATTTGGGGGAATTTGTTTGGTACATAAGTTCTTATATATTATAGGTAATTCTCATCAAATCTTAATGTTCTTAATCTAATTTTACATATGAAAATGTCTTAAGAAGTCTAATTGTGTTTTGTAAGACAAAAAAGGTAGAAAATACTTTGAATTGTATGATGGAAGTGTTGCAAGCCCATGCAAGTTGGCTACTGCCCTCCATTAAGGTCGTTTGCATAACCATGCAAAACAACATCTATATGGAAGTGTTACTTGCACTGCCATACAATTAATTGCATGGGTGTGCATTACCAAAAAAGCAAATTTTAAGATTCCAATTCTCTTCTACTTGTTTCCTCTTCCAACCTTCTGGGCTTCTTATTTAGGAACAACATCAATAACACTATATAAGGAAGTTAAAAGGCATGAATTTCATCATAATAACTAATAAAATTCAAAAAGAGAAAGCAACAAACAAGCATCAAAGAGCAAAGGAGCACTCTTAAGGAGTAAATTAAACAACTTTAAAGTAAGAAGGTGCAATCAACCAAGGAGCTTAAAGATGGAGTATATGACCTCTAATATCATTAGTTTGATTATTTCTTCTTCTCTTTCTTCCATTATGTTTTATTGTTTCTTCTTCTCTTTCTTCTATTATGAACTATGTTTCTTTAATTTAGGATTGTAAATGGATTTTGTTTAACTCTTATGGTTTAATTTAAGCTCTTTTGGTTTTTTTTCATCATTGTGTTAGCAATCATTGAGCTTTATGTTACTAATAAAATGGTCATTAATGATACTTGGTTTTGTGAATTGACCACTAAGAAATGCCTTTCATGAGTTGGACCTTGAATGATTTCCTTAACCTACTTTATGTTGAAAAACTATCATTGGGATCTTACTTTGTTTGACAATCACATGAACTTTAACTATTGTATCAAGAGACTTTTAGTTTAATAAGTTTTTATATGTTAATTAATACTTAAAAACACTAATTAATTACCTAAGTGATTTGATAATAACATTAGATGAATGAACCAATTGAATGAAAAATTAGAAACCATAAGAAATTAACAAGTGAAGTTGAACCCCTATCTAACTTATCCTATTGATTATTTCTTTTCAATTACTTTGTTTATAGTTCAACTAGTTCTAATTCTTAATTTAACCCTTCTTTCAATTAGGATTTCTAAATAACACAAGGAACAAAATACTTAATAGTTAATCTCAATCCTTATAGGAATAATTTCTACACTTAGGTACACTATATTACTTATGATATGTGTACTTATAGTTTAAAGGTTATTTTACACTTAGCACACACCCGTCATCACTTTCTTCCTCCTTAATAATATCCTTCAATTTTTTGCCCTTCTTCTTAGGCATCTCTGAGTTTTCTCTTACTCTTGACTTTTTAATGTTGCTAGAGAAGGCATTCTTTAGGTCATATATGAAGCCCCAGCCTAGTTGATCTTCTTCTTTTTCTACTGCATCACCTTCCCTCACAAAGTATTCTAATAATGGTCTTTGAGGGTTTTTAATTTTGCACTTGTCTCTTTCTTCTTAACATTCTAAATTTGTTTTTATAGACCGAGTCAAAATATTTAGGAATTCAAAAATACCCATGGCATCCTTTCGAAGCCCTTATCATGGCATAAAGTTTCTCTTTTGCATGATGCCAACCACCTTGGGATTTACCCACTCATCAGTGATTCCTGGAACTTGAGACCCCCTCAAGTATGGCATGGCAATGCTCAAAGCTGAACCATTTCTACTAATTTTGCATAGATAGTAACTATCTCTCTTTCATATGGGATCTTCACTTTTTGATGCAAAGTGCCCTTCTAGAGGAAGGTATCAGGATATTCCTACTAGTAGTAAACAGGTTACTAGAATGACCAAAACTATAAACTCCATCATGGATTTTATGACTCTAGTCTTTATGGCATGCCTCTTACTATCATATGCTTCAATGATTATCTCTAAAGTCTTCAGATATCTTATGGCCATCCCAAACTTTGGCAGCAACTTTAGCTAGAATATGTTATTTCTTGACCCATCCTGAACTATGATGTAAGGTGTGTGCTTCCCCCTCACTACGACTCTAAATAATGTGATATTATGTCTCTTTCCCTCGAGAGGCAAATCCTCATCCATAAACACAGCCTTTCCCTTATATGGGTTTCTTACTAAAGAAACTACATAATAGGTGACGCTTTCCTAGATATAGAGAGGTTGGATAGTGCCTCAATCATCGCCTTCCAATGTTCCTTGGAGATTATTAGCATTCCCACATACTAATCTATGCAGACGTCTTCTTTAAATACTTTAGGACAACACTATCTTCTTCATTCTCCTTAGTTGAGAACTACTCTTGTTCCTTCTCCATAAGAGGCTCCTTGCTTACCTACTTATCTAGATAGTACCTGTCATTTTTAGTGATATGTTTCACCTAAGTCTTAACCTTCTCCTTATCTCTATCTTTCCATACATTCATCTTCTTCTTGATCTCTCCTTCTTTCTCCTTATAGCTTTCCCTAGAATTGATGACAAAATTATTACAGTGACATCAATCTATGGAGGAACAATTAAGGAAGGGGTTCCCTCAAATGCTTAATTGTCTTGGTATGGACAGGATAATAGTCTAAGAGTCAGTCAGGTCCTATATCTCATGGAAAAGTTTGTAACATTCATCCATGTAATGACTGATACCATAATGGAAGGCATAGCAGGCATTAGCATCATAGACTCTTGGCAAAGGATTCAGTAGTAGCCTTGGTGGCAACAGTTACAAAAGTCCCTTATTCCAAAGTCACTCAAATGCATTAGAACGTGTCATGCCTAAATTTATAAATTGCCTCAATAAGCACATTATATTTACATCAATAACTTTGTGGGCTTCTAACTACCTTTATGGTTGGTAGCTCCTTTGCCTTTTGTACTATTTTTTGGAACTACTTAGATTCTTTCCTCCCTTTGTAGGCTTGTAACTAAGTTTGTGGGCTCTAACTACTTGGATTTTTTCCTTCCTAAAATCTTTAGAAGTCCTTAATAGCATACCCTAGATGTGTGTGGCAATCCCTAATAAAGCTCCCTTGATAATCATCTTCACATGATCCCTCTTTGTTATCCTTGTCCTCACCTCTACAACCATCTTTTTCCATCTTTTCAGATAGTCACTAAGCCTTTCACCATTATTTTACTTCAAAGACTCTAAGTCTTAAAGGGTGAACTATAATTTTGAATTATATGTATAATGCTCTGAAAAGGCTTCAGACAATTCCCTATAATCTTTCCTTTATACCTTAGACTATGTGAAATACTAGGTTTTTGAAGATTTCTCTAGCAACAACTCAAACAAATCTAACATAGTCTTAGGCGGGACCTTTGATGCTTTCATGGTAAGCACATAAAACCATATATGCTTCTTAGAGTCCTCCATCCCTATGTACTTAGGGATCTTGAGCATTCAAAATTTAGTATTAGTGCATAATTTCATATATTTTACAGTTTAATTCTCTTAAAAAGTTGGATTTTATGATTTAATTTAAGGTTAATTACTTTAAACCCCTTGACATTTATCATATTTAACTAAGTCATCCTTCACTTTTCAATATTATACTAAATCTTCCCTTATGTTTTACTTCAATATACTAAAAAAATCCTGCCGCTAAATTCATATGAATGCTATAAGGACTTTTTAGTGTAACAGGACAAACGTAAGAGATGACTTAGTATAATATTTTAAAAAATATGGGACAATTTAGTTAAATATGACAAATATAAGGGGTCTAGAGTTATGAATCTAATAAAATATGAAACTCACTTTTGACCATATTCTTCTTTACTAATGAAAAACTTACTTTTTAACATCAAAGGACTTTTTAGTGTAATGGGACAAGCGTAAAGGATAACTTAGTATAATATTGAAAAGTGAGGGGACAACTTAGTTAAATATGAGAAACATCAGGATGTTTAAAGTAATGAACCTTTTAATTTAACATATAAAATAACCTTATAAAAGATATTTGTGTTTTATAAGGTCAAAAAGGAGAAAAGTGGTTGAAAGCAAGAAAAGGTAATTTGAGTTTTAATTTGGAGCACTACAGGGTATTTTGGGTATAATTCCCTTTACAAAACTCTAAATGGGATTATTCAAAAAGAATTGGACAGATAATATATAGGGATGCAACTTTTATGTTTTGTCATTAAGCTAATTTTGTCATATTTAAGGCTAAAAATGGTCACAAGTGAGCATGGCTATGTTGCATAGGCATGCACCCAAGAATCAAGCCGAGCAATCCCAATTCAAAACACACAGCTTCAAAACATGGCCATGCGCCTTCAACACATGATCGTGCACCTCTAAGACATGCCCATGCACCCTTATAATAAAAGGAATCATCAAAATACATGATTGTGTACCCTAGAAACAAAGTTGTGTACCTTTGGAAAGGGAAAATGAGTTTTCCAAATCTTGTCGAATCTTATCCTTTTTCAATCCCTCAAGCTTCCTACTTATTAAACACCTCAAGATCACTATTTAAGGAGGAAAAACCTTATATATTATGATGATCTTATACATCAATAAACATCAAATAACCTTTTAAAAGCCAAAAAATTCAATCAACCAAGGGCTAAGAATCAAAGAGGAGCAAGAAGGTTATCACTCAAGAGAATTGAAGTCCATGGCTTCCAATACCATTAGTTTGATTATTCCTTCTTCTCTTTTTTCTATTATGAGCTAAATTTCTTTATGATAGGGATGTAGATAGATCTTGTATAAATTTTATGGTTCTTTAATCTAAGTTCTTTTTATTTTATTCATCATTATGTTTGGAATCAAATGCATGTTTATTAATTAAAGGGGCCTTAATTATGTTGAGTTTTGTGAATCAACTATCATACAATGCTTTTCATGAAATAGACATTCAATGGTTCCTTTAATCTATTATATGTTAATAGAACTTAATAGCTTATTGTTATCACTAGGATCTTACTTTCTTTGATAATAACATGATGTTTAATTATTGTCCCTAGAGACTTTTAGTTAACATATTATTGTATGTTAATAGATACTTGAGAGAGATTAATTAATCACTTAATTAGTCCATAGTAACACTAGATGAATGAACCAATATAATGAAAGATTAGAAGCCATTAGTGGTTAACAAGTGAAGTTGAACCCTACCTAACTTCTTTAGTTATTGTATTTTTTTTTTTTTGTAATTACTTTGTTCATAGTTTATTTAGTAATAATTCTTATTTCTTAGTTTAAACCTTCTTTTATTTAGGATTTCTGGATAGTATAAGGAACATAAAGCTTAGTACCTAATCTCTCATGGGAATAATATTTGTACTCTTGTACACTTTATTACTTATCGACCTATGCACTTATAGCTCAAGGGGTTATTTATATAGCACTAACCCATCATCAATTAGCAAGAAGCTTCTCTTGCTTGTGTGCCAAAAGTTTTTCAATATCTGCACTCAAACCCGTTAACATCTAAAGTCTTTTGGATTTTCTTGAGTTACTTAGTAAAGCCATCTATCTTTGCATTATCCTTGTCATCTCTTATATCCTTCTCTAGCGTAGGTACTATGATAACTCCTTCCTTTTCAATTTTTTATTTGTATTAATCTTCCATCCCAAATAAGTCATCATACTGAAGGTAAGGCATTTATTAGGTCTTTCCCTTTTATGCTTTATTAGGAGAGGCCTCATTCTTATTTTCTAGAATCTTATTCAAACATCTCTGAAACTCTTATAAAACATGATCTTCCATCATGCTGCTAAATTTTTCCCTTATTTTTCTATCAATTTTGATAGAGATATTCGACCAATCTACTCTATGGCTACTAATAGCTCTAGCTTTAAACTAGACTAGCTGTCTTACTCTTTTTAGTCAATCTCTTGCCTCTCCTATTTTAAAAAGATCTAGATGGAGCTATGATAGGTGCAAAATAAGGGTTATTGAATGATACATGAATAGATGAATCTATGCATATATGCATGAGATGCTTACATTATTCATATATAAACATATATATTGCCAACCTTATTCCTCTTACATAAGGTTTAATGGATCTTTCCTATGAGTAGTGTAATCATCTATCAATAGGGGATAGTGAATACGTCTAGTCCCTCGAATCAGGTTAGGTGGAAATTCCAAAAAAAAAAAAAACACTACATAATTTATATACAAAAGGGAACTATCTATATAAAGGAATTATCTTTACATATATGGCATGTCATATGAATATTTACATGAACAGGGTAAATGTATTTAGCAAAGGGAGTTCTCCTTACATGGCAGAGAATGGGTCATATACAAATGACAGGGAATGGGTCACACGTAAATATTTACATCGATGGAGATAATATTTACAAGACCTATCTATGCTCTTTAAGGATTTTCACCCTCTTTTGGAGGAAAATGTAATAAAATAAGATGGATATCTTATTCCATGAAACTAAAGTTCCTACATGAGTTTATAGGTTTATAGGGTTGTTATAGTAGATGGCTCTCATAAACTTAAGGGACGGTTGTCATATAACTCCCATTTGATATACAAAAGATACTTGGCTTGTGAGTGATAAGCCTTTATCACCATATCTTAAGCTTGAATAGAGCTCGTGTCTTAAGTTTAGAGAACACATCCACTAAATATAAAATTGACTTAGTGCATATGGTGTGTAAATCTACTAAATGTAGTGGACAATTCAATTAAGAATGGCAAAAATTGTAAAAGTGGACCAGAGAATATGATGTGTAACGTAAATTCTAATTAGTTCTTAGTGGACTGTAAGCACTAATCATTGGTTTCATGGTTACACTCATATGAGTGAAATTTTTCTTGTGACTCCTAATTCTTTATCAATCATTCAAGGATCAAGAGGATGTGGGATCATAATTTGATATAATACCAATTAATGGCATGTGAAAAGGTCAACTAGTAATCCAAAGGTAAGTCTCCAAATAGGTAGAAGCCTATATTGAATCAAGTGGCCAATAAGGGGCCTAGAAGAGCAATACTTTGGTAATACCCCCAAATACTTAACTAGAGTCACCACTAAAATTTAATTGGAATAAAATTTTAGGTGAGGATAGGTTCTTATCCTAATACGTCAACTAGGCCCAAGCCCTTTTCACCTTATCAAAGATTAGGTTTGAGAATTAGCTATGACTTGGGAATAAGTTATGCACCCCTAAGTCATTTGGACTTTAAGATTTGACCTTCAAGAATCTTTAATTCACATTTATAAGTTTTTTCATCTTTAATTATGCAATCCATATTAGAATTCTAAACATACATCTAACATCCTTTTATAGATCCATATCAAGCATAATATATGTTGGCCCTAGGCACCAGGAAGAGAGGTTGAATTAGTGTATAAAAAAAATTAAAATGAGGCTAAAGAAGGAGTAGAAAAGAGAACACACGATTTATAGTGGTTCGGGCATAATCAACCCTACATCCACTCCCTAATTCTCTGCAATTGGGAGTTCCACTAACTCAGAATAGTGTTTTCAAGCTCACACCTAACTTTTACACTTTGTGTTTTTAAGGCTGACACAATAACCTTTACACTTTGTGCTTTCAAGGCTCACACAATAACCTCTCTTACAAGTGTTTTCTAAGGATCACACTAAAATCTCTCTTAAGTGTTTTCATAAGCTCACACTAAAACCTCTTACAATTGGTGTTTAATGCTCACACCTAACAATTACAATCTCATAAAGAATAGAAGAAATTGAGTGGCAAAAGTTTGAGAGCTTTAACACAAGTAATGAATTCTCTATCTGCCTTATTTATCACTATTTGGTGGAGTATTTATACCTCATACCTACCGAAGAGACGTTAGACTTTAAAAATCAATAAATCTCTAAGACATACTAGGCAAATTCTACATTAATTGCATGTCAGGCAGGAGTCGCAGTCACTACAGGTCATTCGCAGTTAGGAAATTCAAATTTCCATATGGGAGCCAAAAATTACGACAAAAAACCCCATTTATGTCTAACGGATAGTCCATGTGGCAGCTCCTTTTTGGTCCATTAGGAAAATATAATCGTTGCACTCTAACTGCCCATAAAAGTTGTGGTCGTGATTCTTCTTTGTACAGGCGCAACTCAGGACACGAATTCTTCTATTTGAAAGATAATCTTCTTCTTTTTGAATCACGATCACTACCCAAAATGTTGGCCTCGCAAATTTTATTCTCTAACGATTATCTGGGACACTTGGCATGCTATGATTATGGACTTGGTTCCCTCTTCAATCACTTTGAAAGTCATGGTCGTGACTGAGGTGTGACACAGACCACAAATTCGTTTGTGACTTTGACACTCCCATCTTTGGATGAGTCGCGGCAACGATGATGCCCGCGAATCCTTCTGACCGAGTTTCACCCTGTCTTTGAACTAAGTCGCGGTCACGAATTACAGACCACTGATCGTGAATTTGGATGAACTTTGCCTTCTGAAAGATTATGCAATCCTTTCAACTTCCAATTGAAATCTTAACTTAATTCTGTAAAACAACACTCAATTGAAACATTAGGATTGATCAATCTCCTTTGTCAAGATCAAAAGAGGTCCAAGACTTAGGATTAACCATCTTAGTCCAATATTCTCCCTCTTTTTGATTTTGACAACTTAGATTCATCCTAAGGGAAAATAATGTAGAAATGTGAAGTTGGAGTGATAAATTGTTCAAATGTATGCTTAGAAATTTTAGAAAATTTTCTAAGTATGATGCTCTTATGCTTCCATGTCCTCCTATGCTCCTATGCTCCCCCTCAACTAGTGCTATTATTTTTCTTTCCCCCTTTGATTCATTCTAGATTCTTTCTCTCCCCCTTTGGCAAGATTAAAAAGAGGGAAGAAGGGAAAAAGATCAATTGCATAAGAAAGCAAGTAAACATAGGGAGCAAATGCATAAACAAATGAAGTAAAGCAAGCACATAACATAAAATTTCAGCAAAGAAACAACTTATATATATATATATATATATCTATATATATATAAACTCAGAAACAAGTTGTGTGGGATCTTTTTTTTTTTTTTACAAAAGAAAAAAATACAAAAGTGATCCTAAACTAGAAAGTAGGAGAATCATCTCCAGAAAAGTCTTCATCTTCACCCTGATCTTCACCTTCATTCTCTTCTCCATTCTTAACTTCATCATTGCCTTGTTCTTCTTGAGTATCTTCAAACTCTATGAAGTCTGGAAAATGGCAAGAAGGGACTCTCAACTTCTCTTGCAAATTGATCATATCATTATGAAGATGAGAGAGGAACAAAAATCTCCTTTTCATCATCCTCATCAACTTCTCAAGCTTGTTGTTGATAGTTATAAGGGAGAGTTTAGCCTTAGGCTTTTGTTGAGGAAGGATGGATGAAGTTCCTTCCTTAACAGCTAGTCTCTTCCATTTGGAAGCTTGTGAAGTCTCCATTTTCTTAGCTCCAATGGCACTCAAGGTATAGGCATAGGTGTCCGGGTGAATAGCTTTGGCATTGATGAGATAGGTGAGATTAAGGAAGTTTTGTGAAGGGAAGAGCTTTTTGGTGAGGAATTTTTCATTTTCCTCATCAAGTGCCCCTATGAAACAATATATGGTTGTAATATGTAAAGGTAAAAGGAATTGGCTTTTGAGTTTGGTACTCATGTGGATCAATTGATCCACAAGATACCTTCTGGTTTGAATAGGCTTATTTTTGTGGTACCTTCTCATTACCATCACCTCTAGCATTTATGGGAAAGGTGATGATATGATGGAGTATCCAAAGGGGTAGGGTTTTAATGTGTTTAGCTAGGGAGGATCTCGACTCGTGTTTCGTTTCAATGTAAATTTTCGACCAAAATTCAGACTAAATGACATCAAGTGTGGAGATTATGAAAGGAATGTTTTCTCTGACTTGAAGATTGAAGAGAGAGGAAAGTTAGTCAAAAGTAATATAAAAAGGATGCCAAAAGCCCAAAATACTAACCCATATCGCCCCGCTTGAGAATCGGCTTCGTGACTCAATTGGACTATGCACATAAATTCCTTCACAATTTCTTTGTAACTAGGTTCATCCCGAAAGATGAACTTGTTCCAGCCTAAGTTAGAGAGGAAAACACGAATCTTAGCATTAATGCCCAAGGTCTCCAATAGAAAGGTAGAAGGAATCTTATTGGGGAGGATGATCTTGGAAGAATTTGCTTCGTACCTTTCTTTCTCCTCCTTGGTGATGCCTTTCATAAGGTGGAGTACATGAGGTGCAGATGGCTGAGCCACAACTTTGCCCTTGTCTGCCCTTAGGAGCTTTTTAAGAGCCATTGCAAAGGTTGAAGAGATTTGTTATTTTAGAGAGTTTTGAGAGAGAGAAATTGATGTTAGAAGAGAAGTGAGGATGTCACTGTTGAAGGGGGTATTTATAGCCATTTGAAGTTTCTGTAAATAGCTAAAAACGACTATAAATGAAGTAATAAAGAGATAGAAATGGTTGGCAGTCAAATCGCTTAAATGTTTAGGCGGTAACCCTAATTCATGTTCGCAAATTCAAGAGTCGCAACCGCAAATTCTGAAAATTATGAGTAAAGGATAAATTTTCCTCTGAAATACACATTTCAATGTCAAAAATTTGAATTATTGACCAAAATTCATGGTGGAGCTTGATTCTCACAACCACGATTTGATGTTTGACAACCAGGTGACTAGGACTTGTAATTCGCGACTGTGAATATAAGATAACGACCATAAATTATGAGTCAGTAAGGATAAGAATGGAAATATAAGTTTTGAAAAAAAAATCAAAATTGTGATCCACTGGGAATATTTTACATAGAAAACACAAAACATAAAATCAACAAACAATACACATAGCAATTATACATAAGATCAAAATTTTCACTTTAGGGAGCTTACATTGAGCATTCCCAATTCTCTCTTAATGAAGTTCAATCTTTCTTCATTGAGAGGTTTAGTGAAAATATCTGCAAGTTGATGATTTGTGTCAATAAATTCTAACACAACATCACCTTTTTGCACATGATCTCTAAGGAAATGATGTCTAATATCTATGTGTTTGTGTCTAGAGTGTTGGATGAGATTTTTAGAAAGATTAATAGCACTAGTGTTATCACATTTAATAGGAATGTAATCAATCACTTTGTCATAATCCTTCAATTGTTGTTTCATCTAAAGAACTTAGGTGTAACAATAACCCGCAACAACATACTCAACTTCTGCGATTGATAAGGCAACCGACACTTGCTTTCTGCTAAACCAAGATACTAGGCATTCTCTTCTAAATTGGCAAGTCCCAAAAGTGTTTTTTCTATTTAATAAACTACCTGTATAATCCGCATTCGAATATCCTATGAGACTAAAGGATGAATCCCTAGGATAACATAACCCTAAGTGAATTGTGCCATGAAAATACTTTAAAAATTCTTTTAACAACATTTAGATGAGACTATCTAGGAAAGGATTGGAACCTAGCACACATACAAACACTAAACATGATATCCGACTTAGAAGTTTTAAGATAAAGTAGAGGTCCAATCATTCCTCGATATCTCTTTTCATTTACCATCTTACCCAATTCATCTTTGTCTAGCTTGATGGTACCACTCATGGGGGTCTTAGCTACTTTGTAACCATCCATGCCAAACTTTTTGAGTATTTCCCTTATGTACTTAGCTTGGTTAATCTCTTCTTTGGTTTGGTTGATGTGTAGACCGAGAAAGAACTTAAGCTCTTCCATCATGCTCATTTCGAATTGCCTAGTCATACACTTAGCAAAATCCTCACAAAGAGACTCATTAGCAGCACCTAAAATGATATCATCAATATAGATTTATACAATTAGTATATCATGCTTGTGCTTTTTAACAAATAGTGTGGAGTCCACCTTTCCTTTTTCAAAATCATTTTTCAAGAGAAATGAACTAAGCCTTTCATACCAAGCTCTTGGAGCTTATTTCAATCCATATAAGGCTTTATTCAATTAAAAACATGATTTAGAAAAGAATGTGACTCAAAACTGGTAGGTTATTCAACATAGACTTCCTCCTCAACAATTCCATTCAAAAATGCACTTTTCACATCCATTTGAAAAAGTTTAGAATTCATATGGCATGCAAAAGCTAAAAGTATCCTAAGGACCTTTAATCTTGCAATGGGGGCAAATGCCTCATCATAATCTATGCCTTCCTCTTGGTTGTATCCTTTAGCAACCAATCTAGCTTTATTTCTTGTGATAAGATCTTGATCATCTAACTTGTTTCTAAACACCCATTTGCAACCTACAATGGAGTGTTCCTTAGGCCTAGGGACAAGTTCTCATACCTTGTTTCTCTCAAATTGGTTGAGTTCCTCTTGCATAGTAAGCACCCAACTCTCATCATTAAGAGCCTCATCAATCGACTTTGGCTTAAGTTGAGAAACAAAAGCAAGATTATTATCTAATAGATGAAGTTGTGATCTAGTACTTTATTATCTAAAAGATGAAGTTGTGATCTAGAACTTACACCTTTAGAGGTATCACCAATGGCTAAGTCCTTAGAGTGATATTTGAAAAAACACCAATCTTTAGGTAGATCTTGGCTTGGCTCATCTCTTTGATGATGTTGTGGCTCCTCATCTTTGTTTGATGATTTACCTCCTTCCTTACTTTTATCCTCTTATTGTGGTGTCTTCCAATTCCAGCTTTTCAAAATCACCTATAAGATCATCAACAAAAATACATTTCCTAAGATCAAGTTTACTGGATTCATCAAAGACAACATTCATAGACTCTTTAACTACCACTGAACTTTTGTTAAAGACTTTATATGCCTTGCTAGAGGTGGAATAGCCTAAGAGTATTCCTTCATTAGTCTTGGAGTCAAATTTCCTAAGATTATCCTTGGTATTTAAAATATAACACTTATATCCAAATACTCTTAGGTATGATATATTAGGTTTTTTTTTTACCATTCCATAACTCATAAGAAGTTTTATTGAGAATGAGTTTTTTAAAAACTCTATTTGCAATGTAACATGAAGTATTAATGGCTTCGGCCTAAAAGTAATTTAGTAAAGAATACTCATTGAGCATGGTTCTAGCCATTTCTACTAGTGTTCTATTTTTTTCTCTCTATAACACCATTTTGTTAGGATGTTCTAGGAGTTGGAAAATTATGAAAAACTCCATTCTCTAAACAATAAGTTTCAAAAGACTCATTTTGAAATTCCTTTTCATTGTCACTTCTAATAGAAGAAATGAAGTAACCTTTTTCATTTTAAACTCGTTTTGCAAAACTCTTGAAAGCATCAAAAGTATCACTCTTATGAGCTAAAAAGGATACCCAAGTAACCTAGAGTAGTCATCAACTAGGACTAGTGCATAATGCTTTTCACCTAAGCTAGCATTCCTAGTAGGTCCTATCAAGTCCACATGTACTAGTGGCTTGATGTTGCTTCCCCATTTGTCAAGGACCACATGTCTTGTCTTTAGTGAAATTTAGCTTAGGAAGACCTTCCACTAACTTTCCTTAGATAGGCTTTGAAGGAGATTTGTGCTTGCATATCCAAGTCTTTTATGCCATAACCAAGCTTCATTGCTCAAAGACAGATCTGTGCTTGCATGTCCAAGTCTTTTATGCCATAACCAAGCTTCATTGCTCAAAGACATAAGACACTTAAAAAATCAGTTATCCAAATTTTCTAAGTCAATTGAGTAGGTATTGTCTTTCCTTTCACCCTAGAAAATAACCTCATCATTTACTAAAGTGGTGACTCGACATTCCCTAGGATCAAAGGTGACTTTATTACCTTTGTCACACAATTGACTTACACTTAACAAATTATGTTGTAAGCTACTAACTAATAAAACATTATCAATTAATGAAAAACCATTCTTACTAATGTTTCCAATGCCAATTACCTTACCCTTGGCATTATTACCAAATGTGACATCCCCACCTTCTTTTTCCTTTAATGTCGCGAATAGCTTTCTATTTCTAGTCATATGCTTGGAACATCCATTATCCATATGCCAATTGCTTGATTTGGAGGCTGCCACACTCCCCTACACAATAAAAGTGAGTCACCTTTTCTTAGGTACCCAAGCATACTTGGGTCCTAAAAGGTTAGGAGTTGAAGGGTCCTCTAATTTGAGGTGAGCCTTCCTAATAAAACAATGAATGTTAACATGTCTATATTTCATGCAATAATGGCATTGGAGTTTAGACTTGTGAGTCTTTCTCCTACGCACAAATTTAGTATGAGTAGGAGGCATTCTCATACCTTGAGTATGTGAATGCATGCATGTGCATGTATGATGAGAAGTAGTAGGGAATTATTTAAGAGAGTAAGTATACTTTTTATTGCATATGTAGGCATGGTTAGCTCTTTGAGTCTTGGCTCTTAAGCTTGGAGGAGCTTTCCCTTTGCCCTTAGGCTTAGAAGGCTCAGTGTTAGGAGCACTTTTCTTCCCAATTACCTCAACACTTAAGGTTTGAGGTTCTGATGATCTAACAAATGTAGTTTGAGATGATGAGGAGGCTCCATTGAAGCCTAAACCATGTCTAATCAATAATGGTCTTTGAGACAATCAATGTGTTCAAGGCTTCCTTTCCTTTATGGAACTTAGAGATTGAGCTTCTAAGCTCAACGACTTCTCCTTTTAGAGAGTCATTCTTTTTTCTTAATGAAGCCAATGAAGAAGATGATGTAGAAAGATTTTTCATAGATTTTTTAAGCTCATCACTTGATGTTCTCAATTCGCTTACAAGGTCATTGAGCGATTTATAATCATCCTCTAATTTTTGACATTTTTTCTTATAAGACTTCATTTATGATATGTATTTGTCACATCTCATAGTAAGAGCCTCTAGAAGCTCTTCATCTAAATCATCTAAATCTGAATGAAAGTGCGAAGAAGTACTTACCCCATTTGGAGAATCTTCTTATGCCATGAAGTAAATGTTGGCAACTTCTCATTCTTCTTCATCTTCACTTGAGCTATTATCTCAAGTGGCTAAGAAGCTTTTCTTCTTCTCCTTGTCCTATCTCTTCTTCTTCTTTATTTTTAGACAATCGTATTTGATGTGGCCTTGCTTGCCACACTCATAGCATGTGACTTCATTGGATCTCCATCTAGGATTAGTAGTTGTCTTCTTAAAGCTTCTTCTCTCTTTTCTTCTTCTAATAAACTCCTTTGTCCTTTTTGAGAGCATTGCTAGCTTCTCTTCTTCTTTGTCACTTTTTTCATCACTAGAGGTAGTTTCTACCTCCTTCTCCTTTGTTGAGGATTTGAGTGCCAAAGTTCTTCTTTCTTTTTCTGGTTTATCTCCTTAGTCCCTTAATTTCTTCATTTGCTTATCATTTTGTAAGGCTAACTCATGAGTTAAGAGTTTGCCTATTAACACATCCATTGGAACCTTTTCAATATCTGGGTTAGACTTTTGGATCCTGCACACTCTTGCACCAAACTTATCTAATGAAAGAGTTTTAAGGTTTTTTGTGTTTACCTTATAGTTGGTAAGAGTCATTTCAAATATCTTCATATTGGTGACAATAGGTAGGAGTCTATTCGTCATTTTGATGATGCTTCCATGGTCCTTCATCATGAAAAGCTCCCATTTCATCATGTTCATCTCCAAATGTCTTGATTTAACCAGTGTTATGCCTTCATGATAATTCTCAAGTGTCTTCCAAATGGCATGTACTATTTGGCAATGTTGCACTCTTCTAATCTCTTCCCTTGAGAGAGCTTAGAAGAATAGTCATTGCCCTCTTATTTTTGCCATTTGATCTCCTATGGGCTTCAACCCAATCTTTCTTTGGAATAAGTTCTTCAATTCCATCCACTACTTTAGTGGGTGGCTTCCATTCTTTGACAACCACATCCCAAAGGTCCACCATATCTATATTAAGGTAAATTTCCATCCTATACTTCCAATAAGTATAGTCGGATCCATCAAAGTGGGGCTTGAGGTATGAGTGGATTCCCTCTTATGCTATGAACTTTGCTCACCCAATTAAGGCTTTTATGTGAGACTTGGCTCTGATACCATTTGTTGGCTCTAGGAACTAAGAAGATGGGTTGAATTGGTGTATAAAAAAATTAAAATGAGGATAAAGAAGGAGTAGAAAAGAGAACACACGATTTATAGTGATTCGGGTATAATCAACCCTACATCCACTCTCCAACTCTCTACAATTGGGTGTTCCACTAACTTAAAATAGTGTTTTGAAGCTCACACCTAACTTTTACACTTTGTGTTTTCAAGGCTCACACAATAACCTTTACACCTTGTGCTTTCAAAGCTCACACAATAACCTCTCTTACAAGTGTTTTCTAAGGATCACACTAAAAACTCTCTTAAGTGTTTTCACAGGCTCACACTAAAAACTCTCTTAAGTGTTTTCACAGGCTCACACTAAAACCTTTCTTATAATTGGTGTTTAATGCTGACACCCAACAATTACAATTTCATAAAGAATAAAAGAAATTAAATAGCAAAAGTTTGAGAGCTTTAACACAAATAATGAAGTCTTTATTTGTCTCATTTATCACTATTTAGTGGACTATTTATACCTTATACCTACCAAAGAGATGTTATACTTTAAAGCTCAACAAATCTCTAAGACATACTAGGCAGATTCTGCATTAATTGCATGTCAAGTAGGAGTCGCGGTCGCAAAATCCAAATTTCCATATGGAGGCAAAAAATTGGAGTGAAAAACCTCGTTTGTGTTTAACGGCTAGTCCATGTGGCAGCTCCTTAATGGTCTATTAGGAAAATATAGTTGTTGCACTCTAATTGCCCACAAAAGTCACGACTGCGATTCTTCTTTATACAAGGCGCGACTCAGGACGTGAATTCTTCTGTTTGAAAGATAATCTTCTTCTTTCTAAATCGCAGTCACTAACCAAAATGTTGTCCTCACAAATTTTGTTCTCCAACGGATACCTAGGACACTTGGCATGCTATGATTGTGGATTTGGTTCCCTTTTCAATCACTTTGAAAATTGTGATCGCGACTAAGGCGTGACACAGACCGCAAATTCGTCTATGACTTTGACACTCCCATCTTTGGATGAGTTGTGGCAGCGATGATACTCGCGAATCCATCTGGCCAAGTTTCACCCTGTTTTTGAACTAAATTACGGTCGCGAATTACAAATCACTGACTGCGAATTTGGATGAACTTTGCCTTCTTGAAGATTATACAATCCTTCCAACTTCCAATTGAAATCTTAACTTAATTCTGCAAAACAACACTCAATTGAAACATTAGGATTGATCAATCTCCTTTGTCATGATCAAAAGAGGTCCAAGACTTAGGATTAACCATCCTAGTCCAATAATATATACAATCATTGATCATGGGGATGGGGATACATGACAAATAGAAGGTTTTATGTAATCTCATAAACAAAAATATAATGTATAAACATTTACCCTTATAACCCACAAAAGAAGGCATAAGTTAGAACTTAAGATTAAGAAAAGAGGCAGCTCGTGCATCTAATCATGGGAACATAATATGGAAAGGTAATACCATATTTAACTTATTTAGGGACACCCTAGATACTCATCAAAAGATGCCCATCATATAAAAATATTAATATATGATATGCATATCTAGACATGCTACCCTAACATCAAAATATGCTCAAATGCTCCACAAAAAGGTATGTAATGAATCTATGGTACACATAATGTCATAATGTATGTGTGTATGTTGGAAGACAACAAATAAGCATACATCAATGTCACCACTCGGGTTTTAGGTCATGCCGACACTAGAGAACAGGAAGGCTTAAGGCCTATATAACCTATAGTAAGCCTAATTACTCATAGGTGAAGCCCATTTCTAAGCTCTCTGATTCTTGAACCTTAGACTTATACTTGTTAACCATAAATATTTCTAACTTTCATTTGCCCCACTTTAGATTCTTAGGATAATGCAGATGAAAAGTAAAGATTTAAGTTAAGCTTGATCCCTAATATCTCACAAAAACACTTCGTTGCATTATGTTATAGTCATTTAATTCACTTCTTATCATGTTGTAATAAGGAGAGTTTAGAATCACTAATTAATTCCTTTTTATCATTTTCTTTTCTTCATTATACACACATTATTAAACAAGAAAATCTTCCACTTAAATAATCCTAGAATTAATAACATTCTTTTCACTATGATAAGTATACAACATTTATCTCATATGGGCCACTATTCTTAATATATTATTTAACATCATTTTCATTAATCATAACTCATGTTTAGATTACATTAAACATAAATAATTATATGATCACATTGCTCATCACTTAACCTTTACGGAGATCACTGAGAATATAAGACATAGCTTAACATTTTGCTTAATACATGTATAACTTTTTTTATATACATTTACATCTCTGTTATAGGCAACTATGAAGAAATAATATAATGCCTTAACTTTACATTATACATAACTCTAAAACCCTCATTTATAGTCTTTAACCTTTAATCATTGATCATGACATTAATCTTATATTTATCCTACAAAACAACTTGTGTGTGTGTATGGAGGGGGTGGCGTAAGCTCTTTATAGGAAACTTAATGAGGAATTTATATTGTCCATATACATGCTCACATGCCTTAATATGAATGCATTTCTATCTACTTGGCATAACAACTGCACATGTCAATTACATAGAAAAACATTACATATATGGATAATCAAGTCCTTAGGAACTCTTACTTGCTTTACTTTGTCTTTCTTAGACAAAAGAGTTATTGCACTAGGCATGCTTTCAAGGAGTTACCTCACAAGTTGTGTCCTTTATTTATCTCTTATATAGAAGAGTTTCCTCACTAACCATGATGCATGCATAACATTTCATTTTCATACATTAGTCATATCATCTTTACATAGCTAGCTAGGACTCTTTGGGTTCCCACTTTTTCCTTGAACTACCCTTACATTACATAGTCTTTATAAAAACATTTCATTTCATTTCATAACAATGTATATGACTTTCATATTAACATATCTTGGCCTACTATGGCCTATACATTTAAACTCATGATGCATATATGTAATGGATAATGAAAAGTAACTAAAATCCCTCACCTTTTATTGCTAGTTATAAGTCTTCCTTTTTTTGGCTTTGTTATTTTTTTATCTCATTGTCTTAGCTTTGGATTTGCTTTTTTTTTTTTTTTTATCTCATTGTCTTAGCTTTGGCTTTGCTTTTTTTTTTTTTTTTTTTTTTTTTTTTATCTCATTATCTTAGCTTTATCTTTACTTGATCTTAGCTTATCTTTACTTATTCTTAATCATCTCACCCACATATATGTGTAAATGTAGACATCCATTACATTATTACTATGGCATCTAAAATAAGGACAATTACTCAAACTTATCCATAGAACATATAACATAAAAATAACATATAACATAATAAAGCAAAAGCCCTTATAAGGATAAGGAAGTCCTAAATATCAATTAAGCATACAAATATAACTGTCATTATCTTTAACTTATAACTTAACTATCATCCTTCATACTTAGCTCATAGTCACTATTTTTCTTTTATCTCATTCATAGTATCAAAATTGAGATCACCCTATAGTAATCCATAGTTAAAATCTTAAACTCATTTCATAAGAAATTTATTTAAAATTCATCAACATACTCATTTCTCATCATAATCCATACATTCGTTAAGACATTTATGTATAGTCCTACCCTAACTAAACATCTCCTAAATTCACATATGACTTTAACCATAAGGTTTAGAGTGTCAAATATCATCAAAAAACTCAAATAATATCAATAATCATACAAATAAACTCATTTATGTAAAGAACATTCATTAAGCTTCTTAAGACAATAATGTTTCCTCCATCTCAGTTAAGCTCTTTAAGACATTAATGTTTCCTTTATCTCCATTAAGGTGTAAGACATCATTCAAGCTCCAATTCTCATCTAAAATATGAATTTCAGGATAGTAAACAACATTTATAAACTTAATAATCATCAAGAAAGCATAAAATAAGTCCATATGAATCAATTCCTTTCAAAGCTTCAATTGAAAACAACATCATCAATCAAGCTATTCTAACACATAACTTTATATCCCCGATCAGTAAATAGTCTAAATACATCATAAACATACTTATTTAAACATAAAACATATATATGTAAATGATGAAAATTGGAGAATTTACCTAAATGAAAGAGGAAATCATGAGACTAAGCTTGAAAAATGGAGAAAAAAAGATGTTAAGCTACTTGATTTCTCCATGTTTAATTTAGTGCTTATGGATGGTAGAAGAGCTTTAAAAAAATTTCATTATTTTCATGGCCATTAAAAACTGATGAAAAATAGAGGTAGAGTCGAGTTTAGATAGAACACAAAGAGAAAAAGATGTAAAACGACTAAAATGCCTAAGTAGAGCATTTTACAAAAAGTTCACCAAAATGCAACTTCTAAACTACAAACTTATGGAACTCATAATTTTAACCCATTGTTCCTTTCCTCAATACACCTTAAACACCAATTTTAAACATGAAAATTGATGAAAAATGGAGTTAGAGTCATTTTTAGGTAGAAAATAAAGAGAAAATGGTGTAAAAAGACTAAAATGCTTGAATAGAGCATTATAACCTTTTGAAAGCTTTGCTTTCAATTTCTTGTTCTTTCCTTCAACAGACTTCAAATACCAACTTTATACATCTAAATATATAGAAAACACTTGATTAACATCTCATTTAATTACACATTAAGCACACTTACATACCTTAATACCCATGGAAAGATCATGCACTAAACTTTACTTATGCCTTAGCATTCTTCATCTTTTCTTAGTCCTTTTAACATATCCTTTAACATAAATTCCTTTCACATATAATATTGACATATTAAACCTCTACTATCATCATTCATTAATATTTATTAATCATCATTTCTTATATATGCATACTTATACATAATAACTTTCATTTATTTTCCTTACAACTCGGCATTCTTTACAATCACATTTCTTAACCATGTTTTCTAATTCATATTATATTTTAGTTAATCATTATTGTGTCATTAAAATCATCACCATTTCATCAAATTTAGCCTCTTCATGCTCATAACTTAGGATAAGGGATCCTTATTTACGAGAGACTCCTAAGAACCAAGTTTTTGACCTTGCAATCAATCATAAGCAGAATATGGGAAGGAGTCATAAGGTTATTAGAGTTCAAAACTGATGGAAGGTGTGTGCTAAGTTTAAAATACCCTTGAACTATAAGTGCACAGGTCATAAGCAATATAATGTATTATGACTATGGATATCGCTCGCATAAAGATTGAGTTTAAGTACTAAGTATTTCATTTCTTATATTATTTAGAGAACTATAATAAATAAGTGCTTGATTTAAGAAATAAATAATTAAAAACTACTTTTAACAAATAACAAGGTAATTGATTGGGAAACAATTAAGGAAGAAAGATAACTAGGGTTTCAACTTCATTTGATAACTTTTAATGGGATTCTAACCTTTATCTAATTGGTTCTTTCATCTAATGCTACTATCAAGTCACTAGGATGATTAATTAATCTCTCTCAAATATTAATTAACATACAAATGGATGTTAAGATAATAGTCTCTCAGCATAATAGCTAAACATTATGAAATTGTCAAATAGTATAATACTTTAATGATAGCTATAACCTATTAAGGTCTCTCAACACATAATACCTTAAGGGAATTATTGGAGTTCCATTCCATTAAAGAAATATCTCAATAGTCAATTCATAAAACTAAGTATGACTAATTGTCATTTAATTAATATCAATAAGTGCATAATAATTGCTAACATAAGAATAAATGAAATACTAAAGACTTCAAATTAGAAAACCTATAAGTTGTTACACACGATCCATTTACAACTCTAACTATGAATGATTTAGTTCATAATAAAAGAAAGAAAAGAAGAAATAACAATCAAACTATAAGATAAGCCATGGACTCCTTCTTTAAGCTCCTTAATTGATTACAACTTCTTCCTCCAAAGCTCCCAACCTTTGCTCCCAAGATTGCTCCTTACTCTTTTATGACTCTTTAAAAGCTTGTAAACTTTTGTAGACTACTATTTATGCCCAGATTTATAGGGTTTTGCCTATTTAAATAGTGCTTTTAAAGTGTTGACTAAATTAGAAGATTTAGATATTAGAAAAGGAAAATATTTGGTAATAAGCATTTGTAATTCTTTTTTTCTTAGGGCACACGGTCATGTGCCTTTAAAAATAGTCATGCACTTCAACAATTCCAATTTGATGTTTTTTGTAATTCCATTAAGCATAGCCATGTACCTAAGTTGTGTGTTGTAGAAGTTCTCTGCCCAAATAAAGCTTGGTCATGTGTTTAGGAACATGGTCGTGCAACGACTCAATTCCTTCCTCCACTTTTTATTTTAAGACGAAGCATGACCATGGACATAAATACATGGTTATGCACTTTTGACTTTGTTTCTTTTAAGTTGTTTTATTTCATTCCAACCTACAAAACACCAAATACCTTATATTAAATCCTTTTATATGTAAAATCAAATCAAGAATACTTGAAATTAAAGGGAATTGAGCTACAAAACATATGAATTATGTCACTAAACAAAAACTTCATACTCAACTCAATTCAAATAAACCTTAATCTCAAGTTAATTGGGGTCAATTATATGGATTCTCTTTTCCACTCAAAGCGATCTTGGGTTGTTGCATCTTTGAAAAGATGTAAAAACTTTAAGTCATTTTGAATTACTCTCTTCCATATGAACTTGGGTCTAACCCTTCCCTTTTTACTGTGTCTACTATAATTTATTATACTCTTCTAACTGACGCATCAAAAGCTTACGACTCACATGTCCAAACCGCCTTAATCTCCCTTCTCGCAACTTATCTAATATTCGGGCAACTCCAACTTTATCCCTAATATACTCATTATAAACTCTATCTATTCTAGTATGACTACAAATCTTGTTGGGCATTCTCATCTCCATTATATTAATCTTGGAAACTTATTATGCCTTTATTGCCCAACACTCACTCCCATACATCACAGGGGGTCTTATAGTAGTGTGTTAAAATTTTCCTTTTAGCTTATGTGAAATCTTGCAATCATATAACATAGCTAATGCATTTCTCCATTTCGTTGTAATCTAATAGGTAATATCCTCCTCACAACTCTTATTTCCAATAAGATTGAGCCTAAATATTTAAAGTGTGTGCTTTAGGGTATAACTACTCCCTCTAATTGCACTCTCATATTCTCTTTACTACTACCCTCAATAAACCTACAATGCATGTACTTTATCTTAGTCTTATTAATTTTAAAACCTTTCACCTCTAGTGTACTTCTATAAAGTTCTAACTTCCTATTTGCTCCTACTTGAGTCTCCTCTATTAGTACTATGTCATCAGCAAACATTATACACCAAGAAATGTCTTCTTCTATATCTTGTGTCAATTCATCCATAAATAAAGTGAAAAAAATAAGGATTTAATGTTGACCCTTAATGTAGTCCAACTCTAATAAGGAAATCTCTTATAACTCCTCCAACTATATGTACACTAGTGACTACTTTATCATACATGTCATTTATTACTTGAATGTATCTAACTGGCACATTCTTGCACTCTAAAGCCTACCATAGCACTTCTCATGGCACTCTATCATAGGTTTTTTTTCTAAATCAATGAACACTATATGTAAATCTTTCTTCATCTCTACATAGTTCTCCATTGAGCTTATGTTAAGAAAAATTGCTTTCATGGTGGATCGACTTGGCATAAAGCCAAATTGATTAGCTGAGATAGATGTATAACACTGAATGCAATGTTCCACTATTTTCTCCACAACTTCATGGTATGGCTCATGGGCTTAATCCCTCTATAGTTATAGTAGTTTTGGATGTCTCCTTTGTTTTTAAAGATTGGCACTAAGATGCTCTTTCTCCATTCATCCAAAATCTTTTTAAAAATAATTTTTTAAAAAAATAAATGAGTTAGCTAATATACCCCTACATCCTCTAAGCATTTCCACTCCTCAATAGGAATCCCATCAAGACCACATGTTTTGCCTAGTTTCATTCTTCTTAAGGCTTCTTTAACTTTTGACAACCAAATTCTCCTAATATAGTTCACATTATTCTCTATCGCTATATGATCTCCACCTAGTAGGTTTTCATTATAGCTTTCATTGAAGAGACTCTCAAAATAACTCCTCCACCTCACCATGCAACCGCTAAATATGGTCAACTCATCAAAGGCGAGGGAGGGATGCATTCTTAGCCATAGAAAGGGCTAGGATGCATCCCTTAGTGAGTGAATGTGTATATAGTGACAAAGCAAGTCAAATGAGGCAAGTGGACAAAATATAGAATGGTTCAATAAGGGTCATAGGTGTCCATAACCTACCCTAATGATGTCACTTTATAACACAAAACATAGAAATAGGGAAAGAGCTAGTTTGCCCATGAGAAAGACCCACCAACTCCCTTTAAGGATTGTATTCATAAACATGAAGAAAATAACAAAATAAAATGTGTCAAATAAGCATAAATATAAAGGAATCTAAGGTCGTTGACCTTTTTCCCTCTATCCATCACTTTCCATTCAATCACATGTAAAAGGGGAAAAAAGGGATGTTATAATCAAGAATTGTAATCTCCCATAAAATAATATTTAATCATAAAATATGTCTAATAATGGTGGATAGAGGTCCTTGGTTTTTGTAACCTACTTCATACATTCATTTTGAGGCTCAAAATGTAAAGAAAAAGAGTAAAAAAAAGAAAAAAATAGTATTGCCATGAATAGTGTCTGTCTATGAGTAATACTAGTGGTCCATACAGACCACAAAGATGTTTCTACAGACAACTAAGTATCTGTATGAACTTGTGGGTCTGTTATTGGCAAAAAGTTATGAAGAAAAAGAGAATAGGAGAAGAAAAGGAGGAAGATGGCCTGAAATGACATGGAGGTTAGCTTATGGCCCTTAAAGACACCTCAAGTGATGTGATTCTTCTCCAAAATGCAAAGGAAACCTTTAAGTATAGGTGAATAACTATAGTATTTCAGTGAATATATGTGTGTTTATAACTTTAGTTTTTTTAATTTAGCAGCAGCTACTTAGGGTAAAAATTAACATTCTCCTACTCCTCAATTGGCGAAGTATTTATAGAGAAAAAATGGTGTACTAGTTCTATGTAGCATAGATTGCACCCTATTCTCCTCTCTCTCTCTCTCTCTCTCTGTTGATAAGATCACTAAATATTTTGGAACTTAAAATTTTGAAGTTGTTTGTATAATCAAAAGATTGTCTAAACATATAATTACTTGGTTGTATAACCAATTGAGTTATCAAGGTCACTATTCCAAAAGCTTCATATTGCTTGGCATTTAATGGTTATTTGTATAGCCATCTAGGTTGGTTGTACAAGCATCTAAGTTGGTTGTACAACTATCTAACTTGGTTATATAGACTACTTATGAAATTTTAGAATTTGACTTTTAATTTTAGGTGTTTAAGGGATAGATTTGGTTTAAAGTGAAATAATCAAAATAATCCAAAACTCAAAATAATCAAAACGTGAAATAGTCTAACTTCACTTGTCTGTCACCTCTACTTTTATATGCATGAAATTAATGAACAAGAAAAAACCCAATTTTACACAAGTTTGCAAAATCAATCCTTGCAAATAAATTGTGACAAGGTAAACCCTTAACTTGCAATACAATTACAATATTAAACAATTCTCTAATTTTAGAGAAAGGGTTGACTAGAATTTATGTCAGCTAGCCTAGTTAAAAAAAATGCTCATTTGTTTGGCCAAATCATCTTATAAAAGTCCATAAGAAAAGAAATGAGGTTTGATCAACTGTTTACAATAAGGATGAATATTATGTTTTGATTATTGCTAAGTTTTAAAAAGGTTAGTGGTCGAAAATTTCTTACATATATTAGTTTCTCTTCAAGTCAGCCACACGGTAAAACAATATCAATATTTGTATAAGTTATGGTCTATATTGTCACTAAGTTATTTTGCAGGGTTAACTTGCAAGCCAATGCAAACGCTAGGGTGTTTTTTGTAATTACCCTTATTTCCACTACATATTATAGCTTTTTCCAAATCTTGAATTTCCCATTTTTAGCATTTAATTTAACTTTCTTGTTGAGACCAGATTAAATCACAATATCTAAGAAAAAGGGAATGATAGCAATAAATTTCCTCCTTGTTTATACGCTACTTATCTAGATATCACATGTTCAACCATTTAAAATTAAAACAGAAGAAACAACACAAGTCGTTCTATCATTCATTATAGATATCAAACTGAAACATGAGCGCCTTAAGGATCTATGCAACCCTACTCACCATATTGGCGTTGGATATGAGGCATTCTTGTGTGATTGGAAGACCCAAATACCAACTTCACGTTATCAATGGCTTGAGTGGCAACAACGTTTTGAACACCCATTGCATGTCCAAAGATGACGATTTAGGGAATCATGCACTTCCAGTCTCTGGCCACATCGATTGGAGTTTCAGTACGAGCATCTTTGGAACTACAGTTTTCTACTGCGACATGAAATGGGCTCGTGGCCATGGCTTCTACAAAGTTTTGGCCTTGATGAAGAAATTCTTCGGAGACGCAATTACAAGGAATGTATTTGGTTGACTACCGATGATGGTATATACTTGAAGAACCTTCACTTAAATAGATTTGAATTGATGTATCGATGGGATAAGTGAAGCTACCAATTATGGTGAGGGTATAAAAGAGTTATATCTCAAAAAGCAGTTTAAAACGTATAATACTAAACCATATTCATATGCTTCCTTTTGAAATATGTAAATAATGAAAGAAAGAATAACATGCAGAGGATAAGAGAACAAAAAGCACAAATACACAAAGGGGTGTGGTGGCCGCAATATTATTCTCTTTATTTCTTTTTTTTCCTTTTTTTTTTTTTTGGAGAAATATTTCATTTCCAGTATCCTAATAATTATAGGTTCCGGCTTGATATAATCTGGTTGTATGGCATTATATTACAAGGGCAAGAAGGAGGATGGTACATTCCATTTGGATGTTAACTGAAACAACGTAAGAAATTGCATGGAAATTTCCTCAAAAAAAAAAAAAAAGGAAATTGCATAGAATTTAATTGGAGTAATGAAATTATATAAAATAAAATATAAATGAAAGTTATTAGTTAATTAATTTTAATAATATTTAAGATATTAAAAAATAAATGATGTTTTGTGTTTTAGTTTAGTGACAATGTGAGATGATCTAAAAATGAATGTCAAGATTCGAATCTCATCAAATTGTAATATTCTCTCCCTAATACTCAAAAAATAAAAAAATAATTAATTAATTAGTGTAAACTATTTAAAATCTTTTTATTATATTTTTAACTCTTGACATGAAGGTTACGATAAATAAATATATAAGGTTAATAGATATAAACATCTAAGAGCATCACTAAAGGACTCTTTATTTAGACTAATTTCTTTATTACGAAGAGTCATGCAATAAAAATAAACTCCAATAATCTCATTATATCTAAATTATAAATTAAAGAGCCAATTTAGCTATCTACATCTAGATAATCAAAACGAACTATTTATCCCAATAATAATTAATATATACTCCAATTTTCAAGATATATATTAATAACTTATTGATATTAATAATTTATTGTTAAGTGTTCTTATTTTCCTTAAATATTTATTGGATAAAGTGAGATAAGGACATTAACTATTTATTAGATAAAAAGAAAAAGTGGAAAAAAAATTAAGACATTAAATATTTATTGGATAAAGTGAAATAAATAGCAAAATATATAGTCTATTGGACTTTATAAAAATTTTCTACTCTTTAATTTAAATATCCAAAAAAATGATTTTATATTTTATGTGATGAAGAGCATCTTTGTGGATATTTAAATATAAATAATATAAAATTTTTATAAAGTTCAATAGACTATTTATTTTGCTATTTATTTCACTTTATCCAATAAATATTTAATGTCTTAATTTTTTTCCGCCTTTTCTTTTTTTCTAAAAAATATTTAATGTTTTTATTTCACTTTATCTAATAAATATTTAAGAAAAAGAAAAACACTTATCAATGAGTTATTAATATATATCTTCAAAATTGGAGTATATATTAATTCATATTTAAACATAAAGAGTAGAAAATTTTTACAAAGTCCAATAGACTCTATATTTTGCTATTTATTTCACTTTATCAAATAAATATATAATGTCCTTATTTCAATTTATCCAATAAATATTTAAGGAAAAGAACACTTATCAATAAGTTATTAATATATACCTTGAAAATTGGAGTATATGTTTATTATTATTGGTATAAAGAGTCAATTGTTGTTCTCTATATGTAAAGAGACAAACTCATTCTTTAATTTATACTTTCTCTGTTTCATAATAGATATCATTTAAAATTTTTGCACATATATTAAGTATTGTATTTAATAAGTGTTATTACATATAAAAAAAAACTTTGTTACCCTCAATTAATTATCTTTATAAATTATTGTGCACTCTAAAAAGAAACAATTATTATGAAAGAGAGTTGAAAAAAATTAATTAATGTTCATTGACAATTGTAAAACGTTAAGTATTATGGAATAAAAATTTCTCTAAAACGATATCTATTTTAAAATAAAAAAAAGTAATTTAAAGATAAATAGATTGTTAGAGTTCATTTTTATTGCATGACTCTTTATAATAAAGAGATTAGTCAACGTAAAGAATCCCTTGGATCCCTTGGATGCTCTAACTTCTATTTTTTCTCACTTACATCATAAAACAACTCATCATTTATATTATAAAACAACTCACAAATGGAGTTAGGTTCTACTCTTTCATTTCTTTGACTAGGGTAGAAGTAAATTACCACTACAAATTTCAGTGGTAGTTGCAAAGCTACAAATAGACACTATAACGTCTTGAAGATTGAAACAGCTAATATTCACGTCGTAGATAAGACAGCTAGGATCAAGCTATGCGCTCATCTTGGTTCTTAGCATTACGTGAACATGTCAATTGATTCACATTATCATGTATGTTACCAAAAAGAATTTATTATCATTTGGTTACAGGAATTGGACTTTGGGCAACAAGACCACCCAAAACACCATTTGTAGTTCACGAACCTTAACATGAATAAGCTAAAAGCCATAGAACAAGATAAAGCAGTATAACTCGCTTCATACCTTAATGAAATGTACACAACAATCTAAGAACCAAATACAAATGCAAAAAACTGGGAGGGAATGAAATGTTTACCATACAGATGTAGGGTCAAACTATCTCCCTTGATATAGTCTGCTAGACGAAGTCTTTCCTGCCTTCAAAGGCCCTAATAATATGCTCACATTTGAACCATTTCAGTCAACATATGTTCACCATCTAAACTAGCTTTGCATGGAGATGCATGTTTCTGCCAAGAACTTAAGCCAGGTGCAAGATAGCGGCTCTGTTGTGAAAGCTAGTGAACCATCAAGGAAGAATAGTTCTCCAGGAAACCAATCTGGTGAATAGACATCCAAATTGTTCACATACCTCGGCAAAAGCAGCAGAATAAGTTGATGGAGAGCCTTGGTAGCAAAAGATGTGGGACAATTCTCTGCATATCAGGATTTGAAGACAGCTGGCCCAGGTAAATCATGCAGACAATTTAATTTGTAAATCTGCCCTGATAATGACAATGAATTTGACAAAGTACATGTGAACAACTCACCAAAGTTGGTTAGCTGTGAACATTTGAATGGACTTTTGAAAAGGGAGGATCGTGCTGATCTTTCAACCTTTGCGTCCATCCTTCACTGTAGATTGACAAGCTAAATTCAATTCTTCATTTAAATATTTTTCTGTACCAGGTGAAAGGGCAATGAAACAAAAAAAAAATTGTCAGAATAGTAACAGCTGAAACAACAATTATTCTGATTGTAACACCGTGCTTTAAGCAGGAAGCTGATCATAAACTGAATGTCATGATGGATCACCATTTGGGAAGAAGTAAAGAAACCACCTGGAATAGACCAACTGAGTTGATTTAAAATGTGGCTAAGAGGAGACAATCCCAGGGTGGCCCGATTGACCAAGGCAAGAACTTCAGCCAGAATTAAGGAAAAATAATTCTCGAGCCAACCAATCTTGTGAATTGTTAATGTCTCGACAAAATGTGTAGAGAAATTTAATTGACAACCTGGGGAGGACTTCCGTACAGATGAGGGAGGAGCAACTATCATACTAGGACTTGAAGATGCAGTTCTGAATGTTACAACCCCAGGTAAATCACGAAAAGAATTTAATCACCAAACTTTGTGCATTCAATGACTTCACTTGAGTTAAGTGATCAGTGGAAAAACACAAGAATGGTCTGACAGTGAAACTTTTGACTGGAATTTTGAGGAAGAAAGATCTCACAGATCTTTCAACCTTAGTATCCATCTCTGTAGATTGGCCACTAAATTGACTTCTTCCATGAAATTATTCCCTGTGCCAGGTGATAGGCCAATTAAACAAAAAATCATCAGAAAAGTAACAACATCACGAACTATTATTCCCATTGTAACACCATGCCTTGAAGTATGCATTTACCATCTTGGGCAGGAATTTATTGATCATTGGAACAGAATTTATCGATGGCTTACCATTTGGGAAGACCAGAAAGGAATTTCCAGGAAGAAGTGAAAAAAGGAAAATCTTAACTTATATTCTTAAGTTTTCTGAAACTGTGCTACATGTATGATTACAGGATATTTGAATCCAACTAGGCTAGAAAAGCTTTTCTTTACCCTTAAATTTGTTGCCAAGGAGATCAAGGTACTGCAACTAGGTCATCCGGGGTAGTTAAAAGTGCTAGGCGCAACGAAGGCGATAAGTCCTATGATTGCCTAAGGCACAAGGCACAACAAAAGCGCTTGCCCGAGTAAAGCAAGGTGCGACTAAGGCCATAAGTCCTTTTTGTTTTCATTGAGTAGTGAAAAATCAATTATAGGCAGCCTGTAATAAAATTGAACAAAAAAAAAAAGACCATATATAATAATAATTTGAGAAATAAAGAGAAGAAAGAGTAAAAGTGTAGAACTATATACTATATAGAACAAAGAAAAGCTGAATGAATATATAAATAAAATGGGAAAAAAAAGTGTTTAAAAGTTAAAAAGACACTCACTAGCCTTTATTTTGGCTGGTCATGGCTTGGGACTACTCTTAGTGTTGAAGAGTTGAAGAATGACAACTTTCTTTTGTTTTTTTTATTTTAATTTCGATACCGATGTACTTGAATTGAAGAAACGTAGCTTTTGCCTTAACTTTAATTTGATTTAAAGTTTTAAACAACTTCTTTTGTTTTAGTTTCCTATTTTCATTAGGAAACTTCGTTAATTTTTTATTTAAATGCCCTAATAAATATTTGACTTTTCAAAATAAAACGCTTAGATTTCCTATATAAATTAAATTTATTTAAATATCCCTAATTTTAGGAGTTATAAGTGGGTATTTTAGGAAAAGAAGTTAGCCTTCATTTTTTTTCAAATTTCAGAAATGTTTATAATATATTTTGTGGCAGAGTCGCAGATTTTTGTGCCTCGCGCCTTTGGAAAAGGCATCACCTAGGGGCACAAAGCGTGCGCCTCACTAAAGGCACCTTGCCTTGGAGGTCTAGAGGTGATTCAGGCCTTGTGTGCCTAGGCGAGTGCGTCGTGCACCTTTGACTACACTGAGGTCATCTGCTCAATTCATTTGACAGTTCCCCTGAAAAGCTATTTATTGCCAAATTCAGCAATTTGAGACTCAATGGTGTGCCTAAATTGGAAAGCAAGCCAACTTTCAGGGAATTGTTGGAAAATCAAGACTCCATCTTTAGATAAGAAGATAAAATTAATAATTCATCCATATGTGAAACTTGCAGACGAACTGTCCCTATAAATTGGTTTCTTAAAAGCTTCGGGGTAGTCAAAGTCATTGAGGGGGAAAAAAAAAAAAAACCACCTGGAATGGGCCCAATTAACTTGTTTTAAACTGAGGCCACTGCAAACAATCCCAGACTGGTCCTAATTGACAAGGAAAGTTAACTTCTAGGACATTTTTCCTTAAATTTGCTTCATCTAGGAAACTGAGAAATTAATTTTGGCAAACTTCCAGATTTGTTTAAACTCAGACCAAGAACCCTCAGAGTGTGGCTTCCCAATTTTGTATAAATAAGAGAACATATTTCAACTTCAATTCACAGAAATACATCTCCAAAGAGAAGTCTTTATCCTTGAGATTTTAATTTGAAAATTTACATCTCAAAATATAAGAAAATTTTTATGTTTGTATGCAAGTACAACTGATTGCATGCGAGTCTTGATCCTTGTTTCAAGTGTTTTTCTTTTCTTTTACTCATTTATCAAACTAATTAGAATGTTCAAGTAATTCAGTTTGCAGCTAGTGCATATACACTTGTCCTGACTCATTTTCCTGCATGGCAAACTCAAAATTCTCAAGAGTCTACCGGTCTAGCCCCGTCTCTGGAAAGAAAACATTATTTTGCGGACACCAATTCTAACCCCAAAAGTAGAGAAGTCTCATTTGCGCAGGGAAAAATGAAATCAAAGTGAGAGGACATAAGAGTCAAATTCAAAGTTGTGTGTGTAAGAAAGAACATACATAAAATAAAATAAAAAAAAAAAAAAAAGCAATGTCACTAATTAAAAAAAAAAAATAGAAGTGAAGATTTCAATACCTGGAAATCCATTACCATTAATGTAATCATTCAATTGCAGTGACACATTCAACATTCCTCAGGCACAACACCAAACAATGATTTTTCTGCAATCTCAACACTCTTAAATCAGAATAGGCGTAAATGAAGGTAACTCTCCATCAATAAAATTTGTTAAATCCAAAACCTACAAATTCCAAATCTAATAAACAACCCAATCATCTTTGCTTTTGAAACCCCACCATTCATCATATTTCTGCTTAAGTTAAGGAAACACACCATATTTGCCATACTCTGCTCTTAGATTTCCAAGCTACATCATTATTCACATAAGGAAGGTAGGATTGGTTTCCAACTCATTTTCTAGAGTTCCATCTGAATGTAGTGAGTTCTCTTCTTGCTTTGATTGCAACATCAAACCATCCAGAACAGCATATATAAGCTCCCCTTCAAAATAACCTCTGTCTTCAACATTAAATGCATAAGTTTTCCGATTCACTTGAACAAGGCTTTGTCCTGGGGACTTCCTCACCTGGTTACCTTTCATCCTTGTTCTTATCATTGCAACTCCATCCCACCTTTCTGCTGATGCGTATATGTTGGCCATCTCCACATATGGAACGGACACATTTGGCTCCATCTCAAAAAGGCGATGAGCAGCATACTCACCGATTTCAATGTTGCGATGTATCTTGCAAGCACTAAGCAACACAGTCCATATAGCAGTGTCAGGTTTGACAGGCATATCTTGAATAAACTCCAATGCTTCTTTCAACTTTCCTTTTCGTCCAAGAAGATCCACCATACAGGAATAATGATCTAATCCAGGATTTATTTTATAAATTTTCATCATATTGAAGCACGCCCAACCTTCCTCGAGAAAACCGCCATGAGTGCAAGCTTGAAGTATGGCAAGGAACGTTATGTGATTGGGCTTCAATTCGAACTCTACCATCTTACAGAAAAGTCTCAAAGCTTCTTCAAATAATCCATTCAAAGCACAACCTGCAATCATAGTTGTCCAGGAAACTACAGTTCTATCTAGCATGGTATTGAAGAGATCCAAAGCATCATGTATACTTCCACATTTTGCATACATGTCTATCAATGCATTGCAAACTATAACATTATGTTTTAAACAGTTAGAATCAGCATAAGCATCAATCCACTTTCCAATTTCAAGAAAACCAGTTTGGCCACAACCTGAAATAATAGAAAGTACAGTGACCAAATCAGGTTTTTCACCAGCTGCGTCCATAGTATTAAACAGAGCCAATGCCTCATCCAAATCCCCTTTCTCAGCATAACCACTTATCATGGCGGTCCATGTAACACAATTTCTGATACATATGCTGTCAAATAACCATCTTGCAGAGTGAACATCTCCACACTTGGAATACATAGATACAAGAGTATTGACCACACAAATATCTGAATCACAACCAAATCTAATTCCATGAGAATGAATCTGCATACCTTGAAAAGCTGCCTCTCGCTGTACACATGAAGACAGAAGACTAATAATAGTGCTAATGTCAGGCTTAAATCCATCCCAAAGCATCCATTTGTAACGATTCAAAGCATCAAAAAATTTTGCAAGATATGCATACCCTGCAATCATAGAATTCCAGGAGACTACACTCCTTAAACCCACTTCAATTCCATCAAAAACTGACTCAGCCGTATCCAAATCACCACATTTAGCATATAAAGATATCCAAGTATTAGCAACAGAAACATCAATATCTATCCCAATTCGAATTCCGAAAGAGTGAACAGCCTTGGCTAATTCCAATTTCTTTATACATGATATTACCTGACTCATTGCCATTATTGTGACTGAATCAGGCAAAAGTCCTGCAGATCTCATCTCATGAAAAATATGAAACACTCTATCATGAGAATCCAGTTGTGAAAAACCCACAAGCATCGCATTCCAGGAAGCAGCATCCCTCTTGGGCATTTTCATAAAAAGATTATATGCCATGTCTAGTTGATGACATTTTATATACATGTCAAGCATTGCTGTTTGTACGAAGACATTGGAGTAAAATGGGGATTTTATGATATGGGCATGGATGCTTTGCGAATATCCAAGGTTGAAGACGTTGGCACAGGCTTTGCATATGAAAGGAAAGGTAAAATTATTAGGTTCTATGCCATTTCGTTTCATTTGGTGAAAGTAAAAAAGGGCTTTGTGGGCATTATTTTGATTTACAGCTTCTCGTATTTGAGAGTTCCAGACATCAACAATCTTTGAGATATTTACAAAATGGTTTTGGCGCTGGGGAAGTGAAGACGTTGCCATTTGATATAGTTTTTGATGAAAACTAATTGTAATTAAACTAAATGAATGGCAAGCTGTATTTGTTCTCTACACAACAACATGTAAAAGCCTCAAGTAAAATGCACCATTCTTCTTCCTCCTCCTCGTCTTTTTTTTTTCATTATCATTTAAGATGATCCATATCTAAACTCATATGGCCATGATCCCCCATGTAATGCCCAATTGATGAGCAAAAAGGCCACTACCATCAGCAAATTCATTGTCAACAAACGCTTGAGAAACCACCTTGACAGATATTGCGATCACAAAAATAGTACCATATGGTGATCAGAATCAGTCAGTTCCAGAAACAATGATAACATTTCAGTTTCCAAAATAAAATGTGCACAAACTCTGCAAACAATATAAATTTTGCATCACAAAATGCCCAAGCCTGGTTTCCCCTTTTTCTTTTTTAATTAAACTTTTGAGGGGTTAAAATTTAACCAAATTATACCAAGAAAAGAAGATGAAACAGAGTGAATTTAGAACATCTTGAGACTATAGAGAGCTTAATCTATTTAATATAGTTGCCTGGATATAGAGACGGAAAGCATGTTTGGCATTGTTATTGGAAAAGGCTATCATTGTTTGATTACACCTAAAACATTTCCTAGTTTTTAGATATTTTTAGCTATTCACAGAAATATTTTAGCTATCATTTCAAGCTAATTCAATAGTTATTTGCAAAAGTTTCAAAGTTTTTTCAAAATCAACTTTTGCCCTTCAAACTCATGTTGGAAAATCTATTATCAATTAGTAAAGAGGATTTCTTCTATCTTCTACATCCAAAAGTTGCTATAGGCAATAGCAATGCAAACCATGCCAAACATCTATCACTAAATATCATTTTGCTTAAGTAAGCTATATATCTGAGAATAACATTGACAATAAGGTCCTTGATGCAATCTAGACTTTATATTGAATTACCGACTATAGGCCCAGATTGGAAATGTAACAGCTAAGAAACAATCTTGGTAAAAGAAAGAAAAGAAAAATACAGCTAATTATCAAACAAATATCATATGTAATCAAGATCATAAAGCAATACTTCAAGTAACAACAAGAACTAAGCCACATCCTCACTCTCTCTCTCTCTCTCTCTCTCTCTCTGTGACACAGATTGGATATGTACATTTATGCTATATAACAATGCAAATTACATCACTATTGGAAATTTGAAATATATTCACATACATTAATATAATTACCAGTAATCAATACTCATATTTCTGTTATAAAAGTTAATTTATGATTAAAAAGACAAAAACTAAGAATTCAGAGGCAGAACATAGACCAGAGTAGACAAACGCATCAACAAGAGTGGGAATTTTTCTTTCAACATTACACGTAATACCCCAATACAGATGCCTACATCTTGTCTGGAATTTAATTTTGTTTTATTTCGATACCTTTCAAGTATCAAAATCTAATTGATAACCGTGAAAATTAGCCAAATAATATCAAATATGTTCTAAATATGGAATTAAGGAAACAATACAGGAAAGTTGCAAAATCGAACCCGAACTGAGAACACCATAAAACACAATTTCAGTTTTTCTCCCACATCAAGTTATTTTCTTGAGAACCAAACAAGAAGCAGCAAGTCTCAAGTAACAGAAGACAGAGAGGGGTGTACCTGAACGAATGTAGAGGTAGCAGTTTGGTAGGGGAAGACGCCGCCACTGTACCAGTGGTGGAAATGACGTTTGCTTAAAAAGCCATTGCGATAAATGATTAATGATTTTGTTCCTATATTACTAACCCTTTGTTTGGTCGAAGCTAACCGAGGAGAGAAGAAGAGAAACAAAAAGAAATTAAAACTATTTTTTTTTATTCAGTTTGTAAATAAGAGAAAGAAAATAAAAGAATTTGGAAAAATTGGAGAGAAATTATATCAATAAAATTTTTTATCTATTTTAGAGAGAAATATATAATTAAAAACAGTAAAATATGTTAAATTACTAAAATATTCTAATTTATCTCCATATATTATATCTTTTAACAAGTTAAACAAGTAAATTTATACTTAATGAATTTGAAATTCCCCCCTCCATAAATAAGAGAACTAAATAAAAGAATAAAAAATTACATTTTTTTTCCTTTTTTCTCTAATTTCTCTTCATTTCTCTTATACAAGTGCACTAAACATAGGATAAGGTTAGGGAAAGGAGGAAAAGAAAAAATAAAAGGGCGATGAGTAATGCACATAGTTTTGCGATTCGATAAATTAGAGTATGTCATTGCAATTCATTCACACTTTAAGACTTTGTATGGCATAACAAAACTAAATTATAATCTAATTTGATCAACAATTTTTATTTGGTAAATTAGATTATTTGGAAAAAAATGATTATAATATCCTTTAAAAAAAAAATAGTAAAACTAGCGTCCAACTAAAAAGATACTAGATTATGTTTTATATCATTTTACATTTTTCAACTATCTTTTCATTTACTTTTACTAAGCACTTTTATATAAATCAGCAAGATTATCAACTATCAGATTTTCAACTACTAAATTATCATATACAATAAAATTATAAATTAATAACTAGATTATCAGTTAGTTTTTCCAAACATAGCTTTAAATAAATTTCATCCAACACTCTTAGAGTTTGCTCATGTGATGTTTACAGGGCATGAGCATTAGTTAAAATTCATTTTATTGATAATTTGACTTGAATATAAATTAAAATAATTATTTTACTTATGATGTGAAATATATTTGTAATAAGTCAATTCCTCCAAGGATGTATTTTAATAGATATTTGGAGTTATGCATTTTCGAGAAAAGTTTTGATATAGTCCTCGCATGTTTGGTGATATTTGATATTCTAAATATGAGTTGAGACTAGAAGAATTTAACTCTATACCTAAAAGAGGTCAAAAAGAGAATTGTTATGGCTCTAGAATGTTGAATTGTCATTCTAATAGATTGAATTGGGTGACATTTTGTGTTTCGCATGGCTTGAAGCTAGTCTTGAATTATTTAGGAGTATTGAAATGAAATTTTATATTTTTAGTGATATTATTATTTATTATATTTATTGAATAATATTAAAGTAAAAAGTTCAATGTCAACAATACATTTAATACAGTAATTTTAACATATTGTTTATTATTTAAAATATCATATTTAATTTTTTAATGTCCATTTATTTTTTATGGGTATAATAGTTTATTACCGTGAGTTATATTGAAAAATATGTGGTATTATTTGGAGAATTTTGTCTAATTTAAAAGAATAAATTTTTACCGTCTGATTATTCTACTATTGATAATTGAAATTTTGGTTTTTGAAAATATTTAAAATATGTTGATGTGGTTTATGTATAAGTTGTATATTTATTCTTTTGGTAATTTGATTCACATAATAACTTAACAATTTTTTTTTCTTTGTAAAAGTAAAAATATATGCCACATATACATAAAGCATCTTTATTTTTTTATCGCAATTTTTTTATTAATTTAAATTGATAAAGAGTTATCAAAATCATATGCTAATAAAGAAATTGCAAGTTAAGATGTTGTAGTGTTGTTGGATGTATTATTTGAGTATGAGACTATAGTTGTTAGTAAAATTAAAGAACAATATGCTATAATGAGACTTTGAATTTTTATAATATTATTATGAAGTTTATTTTTTTACATGATTTCTTGTTGGTTCACTTTATTGGGACTTAATTTGACCCTTATGAGCAATACTAATTTTATTAGTGATGGTGTTGAGTTATGTAAGATGAGGTATGATAATTTTTATTGTACAGATTGTGATTCTTTTTTACTTGAACTTAAAGTTGTTTTTATAGTGATGTGTCACTTTATATTTTAATATTATCTAATACGATGAAGTGAAAGAGTTAGTGATTGTTTTAATTAATTATTAAGAACACATTAAATAAAGTTCATCAAAAAAAAAATTACCAACATCCAACAATCTATTCCAATAACAAACCAAAAGAATATCAACAATCCATTTCAATAAACAAAAAAAAAAATAAAAAATACATCAATAAATGAATCAAGACATTAATATCAACGGGATTGAATAATACTCTTAATAATGACTTACCACATCAATAGAAGCACAACCAAACTTAAGGGACTCTCACCATATCAACATTTTGGCTTCTTTTTGCTTCAACCATTCATATATGTTAGATAGTCGTTCAACAATCTAAATTATTAGTTAGCCTTCTGAATGGTCATTCAAATATCTTTAACAATAATATTTTTAAAATTGAACCGGATATGGAACTGATCAATTGGCCAGTTTTCAATTTGTCTAGTTCGACCTATTTAAGTAATCTAATTTAATTTTTAAAAAAGATATATAAATAATTTTAAAGAATATTTTAATATTTAAAAATATATATAATATGATAAAAGTAAATGCAAACTATTTTTTTAAAAAAATTAAATTATGAATAAAATGGTATAATTTTTTAAAATGTTTTATTTTTTCACAAAACAGTGTAGTTTTAGATTAAATCAGTTTTTATCTAATTTTTGGTTTTAAGTTGTTTTTTCAATTGTGATTAGTTTTTTAGTTTTAACCGACTTATTAGCTGATCAATTTTTAATACTGAATTGAATTAAACTACTAATCGATTTTCGATTTTATTAGTTCAATCAATTTAGCTGGTCCAATTCTGAAAATACTATTTAACAACCATATTGCTCTTTAGAGAGTCACTCAAATATTTTGAATTGTCATGTCAAAGAGCTTGTCTATGTATCCTTGTTCTTCTGAAAACTTTCAAAATATGGTTTTCTCTCTATAATCATTTATCATTTCTTCTTTCTAAACTTTCTTCCTCTTATTTAAATACTTTGAAACACTAAAGAGTTGTTTGATATCCACATAAAGCACTTAAAATTAAAATTTTCAACACTTTTTTAAAATGATCATTTATTTTTTAAAAATTGTTTGATAACACTTTTTTTTAAGTTTTTTACATTTTAATTTTGTTTGATAATTTTTTTATCAACCACTTAATTTTTAAAAATCACTTAATTTGATAAGTCAAAAATTTTTATTTAATAGATTAAATAATAAAAAAATTACTATTTTAATATGTTCATTCATTATTGTTGGACTAGGGTAGTTAACCCTAAGTCTTGGACCTCTTTTGATCTTGACAAAGGGGATTGATCATTTCTAATATTTTTATTTAGTATTGTTTTGCAGTTTTTGTTTTAGTCTTTAAGTTAGAAGTTGGATAGAGATCTAAGTCTTCAAAGAATGTATAGTGACTTATAAATAACGACCGTGATTCATAAGAAGACTTGCTAGAAACTCAGACATACGAAATCATGGAGTTATTCTCGATCGCGACTCATCCAAAAGTGACAGACGAATTCGCGGTGTAAAGCTTGCCTTAGTTGTGACTGCGAATTTTGAAGTAACTCAAGATGTAATCAAGTCCATAATCACAGCTTGACAAATGTCCCAAGTAACCGTTGAAAGTCAAAAATTGTGATGAGAACTTGTTGGTAGCGACCACGAACCCAAAAGAAGAAGATGAACACTTTTGGCAGATGAATTTGTGTCCTCAGTCACGTCCTGTACAAGAAAGATCATGACCACTACTTTTGTGAGCAAGTAAAAGACAACGACTATATTTTTTGGTGAACTAATTAGAAGTTGCTGCGTGGACTAGTCGTTAGACATAAACAAGATTTCCCTTATGGAATTCGTGACCGCGAAATAGCAGTAGCGACCGCGATTCATAACTGTCAAACATTTAATGTGAAAATCTGTCTAGCACACTTTGATGATTTTTTACCAGTTTTATTGCAACGTCTCTTTAGTAGGTAGAAACTATAAATACCTAACCAAACATATGTAAATGCAAGAGAATTAATAACTTTGTACCCAAACTCTTACAATTTTGCTACTCACTCTTTTCTATTCTTTAAATCATTGTTAGGTGTGAGCATAAACACCAAGTGTAACAGGTTATAGTGTGAGCCTGTCAAAACACTAAGATAGGTTATTGTGTGAGCTTGTTAAAACACAAGTTGTAAAGGTTGTTGTGTAAGCCTCAAAACACAAGTGTATAGGTTGTTGTGTGAGCCTTCAAAACACAAGTGTAAAAGTTTGGTGTAAGCTTGAAAACACCTTTGAATGATAGTGGAATACCCAATTTCTAAGAATTGGGGAGTGGATGTAGGGTTGATTATACTCGAACCACTATAAATCTTGTATGTCCTCTCATCTCATTTATCCTCTCCCTTTCCATTTTTAATTTTTTATACACCAATTCAACCCCCTCTCCCCCCCCTTCTTGGTGCCTAAGGCCAACAAGTGGTATGAGAACCTGACTTCATAATCAAACCTTCATTGGGTGAACAAAGATCATGGCACAAGAGGGAATCCACTCACAACTCAAGCCATACTTTGATGGAATAGACTATATTCATTAGAAGTATAGGATGAAGATCTATCTAGACATAGATGTGGTGGACCTTTGGGATGTGGTCATCAATGAATGAAAGCCACCCACTAGAGTTGTGGATGGTAATGAAGAATTAATCCCAAGAGATGAATGGGTTGAAGCTCACCGAAGATCAAATGGCAAGAACAAGAGAGCAGTGACCATTCTTTTAAGCTCACTCTCTAGAGAAGATATTGGAAGGGTGCAACATTGTCAAAACCACATATGCCATTTGGAAGACTCTAGAGAACTATAATGAAGGCACAACTCTAGTCAAATCAAGCTGTTTGGAGATGTATGTCAGCAAATGGGAACTCTTCATGATGAAGGATAAGGAGAGCATCACAGAAATGACAAATAGGCTCTTGTCCATTGTCACCAACATGAAGAAATTTAGAAGATCTCTCACTATCTATGAGGTAAACACAAAAATCCTTAAAACTATTCCTGTAGATAAATTTGGTGTTAGAGTTTGTAGCATACAAGAGTCTAATTTGGAGATTGGAAAGGTTCCAACCGATGTATTGATAGACAAACTCTTAACTCATGAGTTGGCCTTACAAAAAAATGAACAAATGAAGAAGCTAAGAGGCCAAGGAGATAAACCGGAAAAATAAAGAAAAACCATGGCTCTTAAAGCTTCAATAAAAGAGAAGGAGGTAGAGATCACCTCAAGTGATGAAGAAAGTGATAAGGAAGAAGAGGAGATAACAATGCTCTCAAGGAGGACAAAGGAGTTGATTAAGAGAAGAAAAGAAATAAAATGCTTCAAGAAGACAGCTCCTAATCCTAGAGAGAAATCCAATGAAGTCACTTGTTATGAATGTGCCAAGCAAGGCCACATCAAGTATGAGTGTCCCAAGTTAAAGAAAAAGAAGAGATGGGATAAGGAGAAGAAAAGTTTTTTAGACACTTGGGATGATAGCTCAAGTGAAGAAGAAGAATGAGAGGTTGCCAACATATGGTTCATGGCACAAGAAGATTTTTCAAATGAGGTAAGTACTTCTTCTCATTCTAATTCTGATTTTGAATTTGATGAGATAGATGAAGAGCTTCTAAAGGCTCTAACCATGAGATGTGACAAGTACAAGTCACAAGTGAAAATTTATAAGAAAAGGTGCTCAAAATTAGAAGATGAATATAAGACTCTCAGTGATCTTGTAAATGAGTTGAGGACTTCTAATGAAGAACTCAAAAAATTTGTAGAAGCACTTTCCACTTCTTCTTCTTCTATGGCTTTATTAAGAAAGGAGAATGATGCTCTTAAGGAAGAAGTCTTTGAGTTTAGAAGCTCAATCTCTAAGTTCCATAAAGGAAAATAAGCCTTGGACACATTAATTGTGTCATAAAGACCACCATTAGTTAAACATGGTTTAGGCTTTAATGGAGCATCCTCATCATTTCAAACTATATTTGTTAGAGCTTCACAACCTCAAACCTCAAGCATTGAGGTAATTGGGAAGAAAAGTGCTCCTAGCACTAAGCCTCCTAAGCTTAAGGGCAAAAGGAAGGCTCTCCAAAGCTCAAGAGCTAAGACTCAAAAAGCTTACCATGCCTACATCTACAACATAAAGCATGGTCATTCTTATAAAAAAATTTTCTGCTTCTACTCATCATACATGCACATGTATGCATTCATATAAACAAGGTATGAGAAGGCCCCTACTTATACTAAATATGTGCATAGGAGAAATACCCACAAGTCTAAACTTCAATGCCATTATTGCATGAAATATGGGCATGTTCACATTCATTGTTTCATTAGGAAGGCTCACCTCAAATTAGAGGACCCTTTAAACTTTAGCCCTTTAGGACCCAAGTATGTTTGGGTACCTAAGAAAAGGTAACTCACTTTTGTTGTGTAGGGGAATGTGGCAACCACCAAATCAAGCAATTGGCATGTGGATAGTGAAAGTTCCAAGCACATGACTGGAAATAGAAAGTTATTCACAACATTGAAAGAAAAAGAAGGTGGAGATGTCACATTTGGTAACAATACTAAGGGTAAGTTAATTGGCATTAGAACCATTGGTAAGAATGGATGTTCTTTAATTAATAACGTTCTTTTAGTTAGTGGCTTACAACATAATTTGTTAAGTGTGAGTCAATTGTGTGACAAAGGTAATAAAGTAACCTTTGATCCTAGAGAATGCTGAGTCACCACTTTAGTGGATGTTGAGATTATTTTCAAGGGCAAAATGAAAGGCAATACCTACTCAATTAGACAATTTGGCTAACTAATCTTTTAAGTGTCTTATGTCTTTAAGCAATGAAGCTTGGTTGTGGCATAGAAGGCTTGGACATGCAAACATGGATCTTCTTCAAAGCCTATCTAAAGGAAAGTTAGTGGAAGGCCTTCCCAAGCTAAATTTCTTCAAGGACAAGACATGTGGTCTATGCCAAATAGGAAAGCAACTCCATGCCTCTCACAAAGCCAAAAATGTTGTAAGTACATTTAGACCACTTCAACTTATCCATATGGACTTAATAGGACCTACTAGAAGTGCTAGCTTAGGTGAAAAACATTATGCACTAGTCCTTATTGATAACTACTCTAGGTTTACATCGGTATCTTTTCTAACTCATAAGAACGATTCATTTGATGCTTTCAAAAGTTTTAAAAAGAGTTCAAAATGAAAGAGGTTACTTCATATCTTCTATTAGAAGTGACCATGGAAAGGAATTTCAAAATGAGTCATTTGAAAATTATTGTTTGGAGAATGGTTTTTCATAATTTTTCAACTCCTAGAACACCACAACAAAATGGTATTGTAGAGAAGAAAAATAGAACTTTGGTAAAAATGACTAGAATAATGCTCAATAAATATTCCTTACCAAATTACTTTTGGGCTAAAGCCATTAATACCTCATGTTATAATGCAAATAGAGTTTTCAAAAGATCCATTCTCAATAAAACTTTTTATGAGCTTTGGAATGGTAGAAAACCCAAGATTTCATATGTAAAAGTATTTAGGTGTAAGTGCAATATTTTGAACACCAAGGATAATCTTGGGAAATTTGATTCCAAGACCAATGAAGGAATCTTCTTAGGTTATTCCACCATAAGTAAAGCATATAGAGTCTTTAATAAAAGTACAATGGTAGTTGAAGAATCTATGAATATTATTTTTTATGAGTCTAGTAAACTTGATCTTGGGAAAGGTATTTTTGTTGATGATCTTGTAAGTGATCTTGAAAAGCTGGAATTGGATGATTCTACAGGGAGAGTTTATAAAAAAAAAAAAAAAGAAGAAGGTGATTTATCAAGAGTAGATGAAGACCAACATCAACATCAACAAGAAAATGGGCCAAGACAAAATCTACCTAAAGATTGGAGATTCTTCAAGTATCACCACAAGTACTTAATCATTGGTGATATCTCTAAGGGTGTTAGTACTAGATCTCAACTTTTAGATAATAATCTTTCATTTGTTTCTCAACTTGAGCCAAAGTAAATTGACGAGGCTCTTTATGATGAGAGTTGGGTATTTTCTATGCAAGAAAAACTCAATTAATTTGAGAGAAACAAGGTATGAGAACTTGTCCCAAGGCCTAAAGAACACCCAATTATAGGTTGTAAGTGAGTATTTAGGAATAAGTTAGATGAGCAAGGTTTCATTACTAGAAACAAGGCTAGATTGGTTGCTAAAGGATACAACAAAGAGGAAGGAATAGATTATGATGAAACCTTTGCTCCTGTTACAAGATTAAAGGCCATTAGGATTCTCTTAGCATTTGCATGTCATATGAATTTTAAACTTTTTCAAATGGATGTGAAGAGTGCTTTTTTAAATGGCATCATAGAGGAGGAAGTCTATGTTGAACAACCTTCTAGTTTTGAGTCTCATTGTTTTGCAAACCATGTTTTTAAATTAAACAAAGCCTTATATGGATTGAAACAAGCTCCAAGAGCTTGGTATAAAAGACTTAGTTCATTTCTCTTAAAAAATGATTTTAAGAAAGGAAAGGTGGACACCACACTTTTTGTCAAAAAACACAAGCACGATACATTAATCGTTCAAATCTATGTTGATGATGTTATCTTTGATGCTACTAATGAATCTCTTTATGAGGATTTGCTAAGTGTACGACTAGGGAATTTGAAATGAGCATGATGGGAGAGCTCAAATTCTTTCTCAGTCTATAAATCAAGTAATCCAAAGAAGAGATTTTCATCAACCAAGCCAAGTATACAAAGAACATGCTAAAGAAATTTAAAATGGATGGTTGCAAACTCCAATAAGCAGTACCATCAAATTAGATAAAGATGAATCAGGTAAAGTGGTAGATGAAAAGAGATATCGAGGTATGATCAGATCTCTACTTTATCTTACTACTTCTATATCAGATATCATGTTTAATGTTTGCATGTGTGCTAGGTTCCAATCCTCTCCTAAAGAATCTCATTTGAATGTTGTTAAAAGAATCTTTAAATATTTACATGATACAATACACTTAGGTTTATGGTATCCTAGGGATTATTCATTTAGTCCCATATGGTATTCAGATACAGATTATGCGGGTAGCTTGTTAAATAGAAAAAGCACTTTCAAGACTTGCCAATTCATAGGTGAATGCCTAGTTTCGTGGTTTAGTAAAAAGCAAGTATCGATTGCCTTATCCACCACGAAAGTCGAGTATGTGGTGGTGGGTTGTTATTTCACCCAAGTTCTTTAAATGAAACAACAATTGAAGGATTTTAGCAAAATAGTTTATCACATTCCCATTAAATGTGATAACACAAGTGTTATTAATCTCTCTAAGAATCTCATCCAACACTATAGGAGCAAGCACATAGATATTAAACATCATTTTCTTTGCGATCATATGCAAAAGGGTGATGTTGTGTTAGAATTCATTGACACAAATCATCAACTTGTGAATATTTTCACTAAACCTCTAAATGAAGAAATGATGAACTTCATTAAGAGAAAATTGGGAATGCTTGATGGAAGCTCTCTAAAGTGAAAATTTTGATCTTATGATTGATTGTTTTGTGTGTCATGCATAAGTAATGATTGTATAAATGAATTTCTTTTGATTCATATCTAGTGGATCACATGCTTTCAAAATTTTTCATTCTTATCATTGCTGACTCATAATTTGCGATCGCTATTTTTTCTTAACGATCACGAATTACAAGTCAATTTCACTGTTAAATATCGATTCGCGGTCACGAAATTTGTGCTCCATCTCAAATTTTGGTTAGTTTTTCAAAAATATGACCGTTGACATGCCTTTTATTGAGGAAAATTTATCTGTTACTCACATTTTCTAGAATTCGCGGTCGCGACTTCTGAATTCACGGATGTTAATTAGAGTAACCATCTAGGCAATTAAGTGATTTGACTGCCAACCATTTTCTCTCTTTATTTAATTCATTTCTAGCCATTTTTTAACCATTTTTACACCCCTTCAAGCCTATAAATACCACCTTCAATAGTGTTTTCATCACTTCACTACCAAACACTCCTCCTCTCTCTAAAAATCTCTCAAGCTCTCTTCCTCTCTTGCTATGGCTCTCAAGAAATTCTCCAAGGCTGACAAGGGCAAGGCAGTGGCTCAGCCCTCCATCTCATGAAGGGAATCACCAAGGAGGAAAAAGAAAGATTCAAGTGAACTCCTCCAAAGTGATTCTTCCGAACAAAATTCCATCCACATTCATGTTGGAGACATTGGGCATCAATACTGAAATTTGTGCTTTCTCTCTAATTTAGGCTGGAACGAGTTCATCTTTCGAGAAGAACCCGAATACGAGGAGGTTGTATGAGAATTCATGTGCACTGTGTAACTAAACCGAAAATCCGATTCGAGGGTCGACCAATACGGTTTGGTGTTTCGGGCCTTCGACGACCCCTTTTACATCACCTTCGACCAATTATCCTCCCTTTTTAACCTGCAAGTCGGAGAACACATCCCCTTCATCATCTCTACACTTGATGTTATCTACTCCGAATTTTGGTCAAAGATTTCCATCGAAACCAAACACGACCCCTGCTCTTCTTTATCCAAACACATCAAAACCCTACCCCTGTAATCTTTCATCGATCATCACCTTCTCCGTCAATGCAAGAGGTGATGGTAACGAGAAGGTTTCACAAAAAGACTTGGCATTCTTATTTTTCCTTGTCAAGAACCAATCTATCCAAATCGGCAATTACCTTGTGGATCAATTGATGCATATGAGTACGAAACCTAAAGCTAGTTTCTTTTGCCTTCCCGTATAACAACCATATACCGTTTTGTTGGGGCAATTGATGAGGAGAAAGAGAAATTCCTCACCAAGAAGCTCCTTCCCTCTCAAAACTTCCTAGACCTAACCTATCTTATCAACGCCAAGGCAATCCATCCGGACACATACATCTATATCCTTAGTGTAATAGATGCGAAGAAGATGAAAACCTTCTAAGCCTCCAAGCGAAAGAGGCTTCAAATTGAAAAAGGCAACATTCAAGTCCCTCATTCTCAACCAAAACCCAAGTCAAAGTTATCTCTTACCACCATCGATCGCAAGTTGGACAAGCTAATGAGGATGATGAAGAGAAGGTTCCTCTTCCTTTCACATCTTCACAGCGATATGGTGGTCTTCGAGAGAAACTAAGTGTTCCACCTTGCCATCTTTCGAACTTTATCGAATTTAAAGATACGCAAGATGGGGATGGCAGTGAAGACGACGTTGACGATGGAGATGAAGCCGAGGTAGCACAACAAGTACCAGAGACACCATCTTCCAGAGATGATTCTCCACTACTCTAAATTAGGGATCTTTTGTATTTGTTTTTCACTTTCCTTATTTTATTTTCATTTACAAATATTATGATCCCACAGTTATGAATATATAAATAAAACTTGTCTCTTTGCAAACACTGCTATTTTATGTGATTAATGTTATTCTTTTATCCATTGCATTATTTTTGCTCCTTATGAATACTTATGCATGATTCTTTTTTTTTTCCCCTTATGAACCCTCTTTTTTATCTTACCAAAGGGGGAGAGATAATTAGTGTGAAAGGGAGAAAATAATGAAAACAATAACTTGAGAAAAACTATGGCATAAGTTGAGGGGGAGTAACATATTGTTTTTATCAAATTTACCTTTGATTGAATGAATGATATACTTAGCAAATTTTATCATTGAATCATATTATAATCCAACTTCACTCTCCTGCATCATTTTCACTTTAGGATCAATCTAAGTTATCAAAATCAAAAAGGGGAAGATTGTTGGACTAGGGTAGTTAACCCTAAGTCTTAGACCTCTTTTGATTTTGACAAAAGGGATTGATCATTTCTAATGTTTCTATTTAGTGTTGTTTTGTAGTTTTTATGTTAGTCTTTAAGTTAAAAGTTGGATAGAGATCTAAGTCTTTAAAGAATGTATAACGACTTCTAAATCGTGACCGCAATTTAAGATTCACGACCGTGATTCATAAGAAGACTTGTTAGAAACTCAGACAGACGAAATCGCAGAGTTATTTTCGGTCGCGACCCATCTAAAAGAAGAACTCCAAAACTGATAGACAAATTCGCGGTGTAAAGCTTGCCTTAGTCTCAACCACAAATTTCAAAGTAACTCAAGATGTAATAATCAAATGCACAATCACAGCTTGACAAGTGTCCTAGGTAACCGTTGAAAGTCAAAAATCGTGATAGGAACTTGTTGCTAGCAATCGCATACCCAAAAGAAGAAGATGAGCACTTTTGGCAGATGAATTCACGACCTCAGTCACATCTTATACAAGAAAGATCGTGATCGCTACTTTTGAGAGCAAGTGAAAGGCAACGACTATATTTTCTAGTGAACTAATCAAAAGCTGCCATGTGGACTAGCCGTTTGACACAAACAGGGTTTCCCTTATGGAATTTGGAACGCGATCGCGAATGAGCAGTAGCAACCGCGATTCATGATTGTCAAGCATTTAATGCGAAAATCTGTCTAGCACGCTTTGATGATTTTGTACCAATTTTATTGCAACATCTCTTTGGTGGGTAAAGGCTATAAATACCTCACCAAACAAATGTAAATGCAAGAGAATTAATAACTTTATACCCAAACTCTTGCAATTTTGCTACTCACACTTTTCTATTTTTTAAGTCATTGTTGGGTGTGCGCATAAACACCAAGTCTAATAGGTTATAGTGTGAGCCTGTCAAAACACTAAGATAGGTTGTTATGTGAGCCTGTTAAAACATAAGTTGTAAAGGTTGTTGTGCAAGCCTCAAAACACAAGTGTATATGTTGTTGTGTGAGTCTTCAAAACACAAGTGTAAAAGTTTGGTGTAAGCTTAAAAACACCTTTGAAAGATAGTGGAATACCCAATTTCTAAGAATTGGGGTGTAGACGTATGGTTGATTATACCCGAACCACTATAAATCTTGTGTTCCTCTCATCTCATTTCCCCTCTCTCTTTCCAATTTTAATTTTTTATACACCAATTCAACTCCCTCTTCTCAATGCATAGGGCCAACAATTATCACAATCCTTTTCTATTAACAAGGATATAAGTAATAAGTTAAAACATTTAAAATCAAATTATAATTTGTTAAAAAAATATATAGTTATATTATCTTAAATTTATCTCTTAGATTTGATTTTTTTTTCTGGAGAAGTTGATATCTATTCAATGATCATTTAACTCTTAAAATTTTTAATACTAAAATTATTTAATTCTTCAATTTACAATTATTTAGCACTTAGTTTTTTAACATTTAATTTTCAATTTTAGCAAACAACACCTAAATCTAAGTTCTAATCATGTTCTAAACAATAGAGTTTATTTGATAACCTATTCAACACTTAAAATTAAAACTGTAAACACTTTTTCTTTTAAGATTCTTTAATTATTTTATTTATCTATTAGTTAAAATGTTCAATTAAGTTAAATTCTCTTAAAATAATAAGTCAAAAATTTTTAACTTAAAATTGTCATCTAGCACGCTCAACCAATTGGTAATTAAATATTTATTATTTTAACCGATATATCTTTAATAACTCAATAAATTCAACATTAAAAAACAAACCCTTTTTTTATATATATTCTACTATGAAGATATAAATATAACTGCAAGATCTCAATAAGAAATAAAAAATACACCTTAAAATTAAACTAAAATATTTTTTTTATTTTTTTGTGATTTTAATAGACTTAAACTAGCTAGTTATTATATTCAATAACATATTTTTTATTGTTTCATGGTAGAATGTAATCATTGTCAATTTCTTTTGATTTACTTTTAAATTTTAACTTACTATTCTGACTTTATTATTTTAAACCAAATTTATTTTTTTTATTAAATAGCTTTTGGATTAAACAATGTAAAATAACGCTAATCGAGATTATGTTTTTGTTGATGTCTAAAGCAGAATTAAAACATATATGATGAACCTAAAACATAACATAACATGTCATATGATAAAAACAACTATACATAAAATAAAGGGAGCACTTAACTTGTTTTATTTATAAATAGTGTTGTCCCTAGGCATCAAGAAGGGGGTTGAATTGGTGATTAAAAATTTAAACTAAAGATTAAGGGAAGAAGAAAGAATTGCAAGGAGACAAAGATTTTATAGTGGTTCGGGCAAAACAATCCCTACATCCACTCCCCAATCACTCAATTGGGTATTTTAC
>CATIWR010187927.1:0-26369 GCA_949677035.1 Omphalea diandra
TTTTTTCCCCCAAACAATATAATATTCTTTTGTTCTTTATTTTATTTATTTTTCTTATTTTTTTTATTTTTAATTTTTCAAAAACAACTACCCCCCCCCCCCCCCCCCCCCTTCTTGGTGCCTAGGGACAACACATACAAATTTTTTTTATAATAAATGGTTTGTTATCATTAGACATTATATGTTTATCTGTATATTAGTTTAAATTTTGATATATGACTTGAATATAAATTTATATGAACTTAGTTCAATTGTTTATTTTCATTATTTATAGTGATTTTTTTTTAAAAATAAATTATATTTAATTTATTAAATATTTAAATAAAAATAAATAATTTTTAATGAAGTTTGTTTTATATAAAATTTGACTAAAAATAATTTTTAAGAGAAAATTATTATTTTTTCTGAACAAACTAAGAGAAAATATTAAATAAATGATAAAAAATTCAAATGAACATTTGAAAATTTAAATCACAAATGGCTCAACCCAACCCAAAATATCAATTTTAAAAGTAAATTTGAAAACCACCCAAAATCATTTCTACATGCATAATTTGATAGGTGGCTCAAACTCAACCCAACTTGAAATTGGCCTGACTAAAAAAGGATCCAACTTGAAATAAGTCAACCTAACCCATTTGTCATCTCTAGCCCTACGGTTGCCACCTCTCCTTGGTGCTTGCTAAGGTGACTTCAAGTTATCTTAACTTAAAATAACTTATATCTTAAAATACAAACACAACGTGACATTGGCTAAAGAGGTAAATGAATAAAAAATTATAATTGTTATCAAAAGTTAGGAATCTAACGGTTTTTCTGTTTCTCCCTAGATCCATAGTTCTTTATTCTTAATCTCTATTTTTTGACAGATTACTTTATTTTACTTTTTAATATTATTTATTTTAATTTTATATATAATATGATATTATTCTTATTATATATCATATTACGATATTACTATGTTATTATATAATATATTATATATTATTATATTAATAATAATATTATATATTATTTTACTAATATCATATTATTTAACATAAAAATTATATATTTATTGTTATATCTATTCATTAATATATTTACATTACAAAATAGATCTTTCAATTATAAAATATATGCCAAGAAATTATTTTTACATAAAGCGATGATGTACTACAAAAAAAATATTAAAACATGATTTTTATGAAAAGTGATAATGTATAATAGTTGATTTATCTATTTTACAAAATATACTGTTGTATTACAAAACATTTATCAAGACAAAATTTTTATGTAAAATGGTAATATTATAAAATATATATTAATATTACAAAATATATCTTGATATTACAAAATATTTATCAAAATATAATTTTTTATGTAAAATGATAATATATAATAGTTTATTTATCTACTTTACAAAATAGATTGTCGTATTACAAAATATTTGTCAAGATATGATTTTTATGTAAAATGGTGATATTACAAAATATATCCTAATATTACAAATATATCATAATATTATAAAAAATTTGTCAAGATATGATTTTTATGTAAAATGATAATATTTCTTTTTTTTTTTTTACAAAACAATCTATAAAATTACATAAAAAAAACAATAATTCCAATTATTTTATAATTTTATATAGCATTATGTATATTTTCTCTATTACAAAATATATCATGATATGACAAAATATATTTTAATATTACAAAAATATTTATCAATATATTATTTTTATATAAAATGATCATATTTCTTTCTTTTTACAAAATAATCTATAAAATTACATAAGAAATACAATAATTTCAATAATTTTATAATTTTATATAGCATTATGTATATTTTCTCTATTATAAAATATATCATGATATGACAAAATATATTCTAATATTATAAAAATATTTATCAAGACACGATTTTTATGTAACGTGATCATATTTCTTTTGTTTTACAAAATAATATATGAAATTACATAAAAAGTACAATAACTCTAATTATTTTATAATTTTTATAGTATTATGTATATTTCCTTTATTACAAAATATATATTGACATTATAAAATATTTGTCAAGATACGATTTTTATGTAAAATGATCATATTTTTTTCTTTTTACAAAATAATCTATGAAATTACATAAAAAGTATAACAACTCCAATTATTTTATAATTTCATACAATATTATGTATATTTTCTCTATTACAAAATATATCATATATTACAAAATATATTATAATATTACACAATAGTTGTTAAGATATGATTTTTATGTAACATTATCATATTTCTTTCTTTTTACAAAATATATCCGAATATTACAAAATATATCATAATATTACAAAATATTTGTCAAGATGATTTTTATGTAAAATGATCATATTTTTTTCTTTTTACAAAATAATCTATGAAATTATATAAAAAATACAACAATTCCAATTATTTTATAATTTCATATTGTATTATATATATTTTCTCTATTACAAAATATATCATGATATTACAAAATATTATCATATTTCTTTCGTTTTACAAAATACATTTTGATATTACAAAATATATCCTCATATTATAAAATATTTGTTAAGACATGATTTTTATGTAAAATGATCATATTTCTTTTTTTATACAATAATTTATGAAATTACATAAAAAATAAAACTCCAATTATTTTATAATTTCATATAGTATTGTGTATATTTTCTCTATTACAAAATATATCATGACATTATAAAATATATGTTGATATTACAAAAAAGTTGTTAGGACATGATTTTTTTGTAATATGATCATATTTCTTTTTTTTTCTTTCAAACTATGTTTTGATATTACAACATATATTCTCATATTAAAAAACATTTGTCAAGACACAATTTTTATGTAAAATTATCATATTTCTTTTCTTTTTTTTATAAAATAATCTTTGAAATTATATAAAAAGTACAATAACTCCAATTATTTTTTAATTTCATATAGTATTATGTATATTTTTTCTATTACAAAATATATTATGATATTACATAACATATCCTGATATTATAAAATAGTTGTGAAGACACGATTTTTATATAATATGATCGTATTTTTTTCATTTTACAAAATAATCTATAAAATTACATAAAAATTACAATAACTTCAATTATTTTATAATTTTATATAGTATTATGTATATTTTTGTTATTATAAAATATATCCTTAGATTACAAAATATATTCTTAGATTAAAAATATTTATCAACATATGATTTTTATGTAAAGTGTCATATTTCTCTCTTTTTACAAAATAATCTATAAATTTATATAAAAAGTACAATAGCTTTGATTATTTTTTATAATTTCTTTATTACAAAATATTCGTCACTTATTTAAATCTTTTGTAATTCTTATTCTTTTTTAGTAAAATATTAAGAATTATTTAATTCATCACTTTTATTTTTACCATATTTAATTTTACAAAATAAATTTTTATATTACAAAAATATTGATCAAGACATGATTTTTAAGTAAAGTGATGATATTTTAAAATTTATATATTAACTTGACATAATAATCTAAAATTATTTAATAATTACAATAACTCTAATTATATTTCTCTTTATTGTGATATATTTTAAACTTCTTTAATTTTTTTCAAAAAAAGAAGATTATGTAATTATTCAGTTTTTTCTTCTCATATTTAATTTTACAAACCCCCCGCCCTCTCCCCCCCTCAGTCACAGCGTCATCGTCCTCGCCCCCTCGCCACAACGCCTTGCCTCCTCTTTCTTCCTTTCTTGACCTAATACTTCCTCTGCAGGCAGTCAATCTTTTTGTTTTTAATTAATCACAATTCTTAATTTTTGTTCAAGCAGTAGAGATCAATTACCTTCTGAGTTGTCTAGTGGAATGAAGAAAAGATCCCAGAGGGTGAATTTGCCACGGTATTTAGCTTAAAAGGCGCCAGAGAAGGCAGAGCCTAGGGGCTTGGTAATGGAGGCGATAATGAAAATCGTTGGAGCTACGAAATTAGAGGCTCAAGTTAGGTTTGCTGAGTATGTTGTGAAAATGACACAGAGGAAAGCTAATTTTAGGCTTTTAGGGCTGGTTTGATATTGAATTTGGTGATGGTGTTAAAAGATCTGTTATTGGATAGTGAAGTGAATGGTTCATAGGATTTTCATTGCTTGGAGGCGTTAATTCAGCATTGCTCGTATTCAAGTGGTGGAATTAGAGCTCCTGTGTTGTTAAATTTGGTTCAATTGGTTGGGTTCTTGTCTAGTGATGATAAAAAGTGTGGGATTTCGAAGAAAGTTTTTGGTTTGGTGGAAGTGAAGACTGAAAGAGTAGAAGGTATGATAAATCATCTTTTGAGGAAAAGGTGTATGGATTAGAAGGCTAATATTAGAAGGGTTGTGCTTGTTTTAGTTAACAAGTTGATTGCCAATTTTGATGGTAATTTTGAGGGAGTTGCTCTCAAAAATATGGGAATGGCTCATTCATATCCACTTGTGAGCATTCATAATGCTGCAATTTCATCTCTTTCAGAGGTTAGTCATTGTGTTTCATTTAAAGGTTCCTCTTTTAGCTGGTTTGTCAATTTTGTTTCTATGAGAGGCTTTGACTTATGAAACTATATTCTACTTGTGCATTACCTATATAGCTCTTACTTTCTGCAAGTGTACCTCTTTTAAACTCTCAATCTCTGATAATATATGCTAAGGGCCTGTATTATTTAATTGATGCTTTATTAAAGAGTTCCTAGTATAGTCACTCTTTAAAGTATGTCTCCATGCTACTTCTTATTCCTTTCTTTTTTTGAAGTGAAAAAAAAAACTGTAGTTTGTAAGTTTTATGCGTTGTTTGTAACTACCAGCATTGTCCATTATGTACTTTAGGTTTTTAATGTCATGTGGCCTTCTAAGAATGACTTAACACATTGCATTTTACCTTTAGATTGGATGATTTAGTTTAGCGAACTCCTTTTACCATTAATCATTTGTTATGTCTAAAACAAACCTTTACATTCAGTAATGGGATAGGAGAGCTTTAGTTCTCAAGATGGTTACCAATTGGTTTATTATAATAAGCAACCAATTGATTTCATTGTGTAGTAAGTATTCCTTTGCTTAAGTTAAGTCAAATCCTTCTTTATCTAGTAGAATGTGACTCAGGGTTAAACTTGTGCTGTTTAACTTGTACATTTTATTGTTCACAGTTGTCATCATTAAAATGCAAACAGGTGGAGAAAAGCTACTTATGATTTGGCTTATACTTTAAATTACTCTCAGTATGTTGTCTTCTTATTGGATTTCCATTGAAAAAATAGCTTGGGCTGTGTGTTATGTTTTTATTGCAATGATCTTTCACTTTAGGATATATATTTGTTTCTTATGATGCTTCTGTTTCCGTTTGTATGTTTTCTTCTTTTTTTTTTTTTTTTATCTCTTACCCTTTAAATGTCTGTTTATGTGAAGTTATTCTACTTCTTTTTTTCTGTCATAATGTTCATTCTAAAAGATGCTATTTCTTTTAATCAGGGTCGTGAAATTCCAATGTCCATCTTGTAATTAAGGTAAAGATGATTCTTTCTACTACATGTTCATTTTGATTCCATGTCTGTGCCAAACTTTTTTGTATAATCTGGGTGTACACATATTCTTAATGGTAAAATCAGTGACGTTTTAGCTTACAGTCTCTTTTTATTTCTTCCTATGTCTGTGTTTGGATGTGAGTGAGAAAGATTTGGATGGGAGAGAGGGGCATAGGAGAAAATGGACGTGGCTCTGAGTTAACTTTTCTCATCTATATATGAATTAGAGGTACTAAATTACAAGTTTGATAGTTACCTTTGTCACACGTTCTACACCTGCTTTTGATTGAACTTTCAGCCTTAAAAATAGCAGCAAAATTTAAAAATTTTGATTTGTTGTCTGATAAGCTTGAAATTTGATGGTTGTGCACTGCAAGAATAATACAATTTAGCAACAGATTTTAGGTCTACAAAATAGGGTAGAAATGTCTTATTCACTCTCTGCAATGAGATCTGTTAAACGCATGAATTTTGCTCCAATCTGGTTTGGATTGCACTTGGTTGCTGCATTGAATCACACGTCTAGTTTGATTGTTTGTTCTTATCCTGAATCTGGAAATCAAAACCAAGGCCTGTCTTCAACTCTATCATGGATTGTGAAATTGATTTTATTACAGACAAAATGCAGACAATGTGTACTATAATGCAACCTTCTAGTTTGATTTTCGGGGAATGACTTACTGCATTAGAGCTAGACAACTAAATTAGACTCAGTTGCAAAAATGGAAAGATGACGGATACTTGTGCAGGTTATTTGATATGAAAAGATCTGTATCCCTTGCCTAGAAATTATCCTTATGTTGCTTGAAAATCATTAGGCACAATATGATTTGGTTTTTATTTAGTTATTTTTTTCCAAATTAGATTTGCTCCCTTTGAGAATAACAAGTTTACATATTCAAATTTAACATACAATCAACAGTTTTGAAATATCATCATAATGGACTTCTTTCATTATTCTTTCCAACTAATATTATCGGCAAAAAATGTATATTTCATTCATCTGAGATCTATGTTGTTCCTGATTTTCAATTTTTCAGATTCAAAGTACCTTTGTCTTTAATGAGGATTGCTATAAGAGGATGGCATACCATGCATTTTCTTTGACATAGTTTCCTATTATGAGGTGGCAACTGTGCATGTTAGTACCATTACTCATTAAAATGTTAATGTTGATTGTAAATGGTATTATTATAAGACTAGTTGTATCGCATTTTGTCAAATTAAACATGGGTTTTGAGGTACTTCAATATATTTAATAATTTTGTTTTCAGAATATAAATTTTATTTTAGTTAATTATAATTAAAGGAATATAATTTTTTATTTAAAAATAATTTAATAAGAAAATAAAAATAAAAATAAAAATAATTTAATTAGAAAATTGAAAAATTGAGAAGTATTTGTTCAGTTTGAAGGTTACCGTACTTGATAGGTACTAATCTCTCTGTTTCTAATAGGTGTTTTGCATTTATCTAAATGCGCTCAGCTTATGCTGAAATTCTGACAATATTTTTATTACAAGTATGTTAACAGTGTTATAATTATTATAGTATGTTAACAGTGTTATAATTATTATAGTTCTGGTTAAATGTCACTAAACTTATAACCTCATTAATATAAATTATTTATTCATATTTGAATTGTAGAATACTTTATATGGGATAAGGCGATTATAATCTTGGTGAAGATAGCATGGTGAAAAAGGTTGGCAAGCAGTATAGGAACCTTGTAAATAATATTCGAAAGGAAAAAACATAGTCAGTATACCTTATGTGTGAATTATTATTATTTTTATACTTGTACTTTATATGTGGATTTTTTTTAATGTATTGATGCTTTTAGAATGTCCTTATTTGTGTTTTAGTATTACAATTGCTTGGTATATTCTTTTTATTGTTTACATTTTCTGATTCGAGGTTCCTACCTTATGTTGGTTGGATGATAATTATCATGGCTGAAAAGCATATAATTAAGGTATATTTTCTCCATGAGTTATTTATAGCTATCTAATTTACAGTCTATAATCTATTATTGCTACATAGCACTTATTTACAGATTTCTAGTTATATTTTCTCCATTGGTTTTTCTTTTCGTCCTTATTTTTTGCAACATGTTTTTCCTACAATAAAATACTGAGTTGGTTGAATCATAACCCTTATTTTTGGTTGCAGTATATTCATATTAGTGCATTGGGATTGCTCGTCATAACTTTGAAGGACTGAAGGAGGTAATAGTTTGAAGGCTTGTCCAAAAATCCTAAATAGACCATACTATTAGGAGCTGATGATGTTAGTTTTCTTCCTTGAGCTACAGGTCTCATGTCGACTTTTGAATTCTGGATGCACAAAAAGGATGACTTTTATTGGATCAATTAAACTGTGATAGATGATTAAACATGAATAGCATCAAAACCTTGATTTTGTTTAAGGTTGATAGTTAATTTTCAGCTGAACGTATCCATGGTTCTTGCTTCACCTAAAAGATCCTTAGTTTTTGGATAAAATGGACTCACTTGGATTGTCTTTTATATGGAGAAGAGCTATATATATATGAGCTTAAATTTTAACAGGAGTTAAAATAACAATTTTTTTTCCTCAATTAGATAAGGTAATACGATGAATGGATTTTTTGTAAACCCTTTAATCATGCTAGTAAAATTAAAATATAGATTTCAAGTTCTGACTACTTCAGTAAAAATCCTCTGTTCCTTGTTTGAAATTCAGGAACATTTGACGACATGATAGTGAGCCTTTTTCGTTAAACTTCTCTTCGTGTCTAACTAAATGAATGGCAATACATAAGACGTAAATATGATTCTATATTAATGATTATTGAATTATAATCAAAATTCTATATGGTCACTAAAAATTGATTTTAATCAATTAAATCACTAAATTTTAATTTTTATTCTAATGTGATTTATTAGTCTTTTTTCTTATATTTTTTATTCTTTTATTTAATATTTGGATTTTATTCATATGAGAGTTTTGAATTTCTATTTTTATGAGTTATAACAAAAAATCCAAAGCACGAAATTAATTGAAACTAGGAAAATCATAAATAAAAATTATCAACAAACCATAATAGAATAAAAATCAAAATTTAGTAATTCAATTAAATAAAATAAATATTTACTAATCATAATAAAATTTTGGTCATAATCTAATGATCATGAGAGTTAATTACCCACTCTTGTTTGGTTTTTTTTTTGTAAAAAAATTCTAAATAGGTCTATAATAATAACTGTGAGTTTATTAAACTATAGCTTAATTATATATATACTCTTTCAAGTTAATTAATGACTGGATATCTTTTCTCATTGCAATTGATTTTTAGCGAAGGAGCCTATTGTGATGAAAACGAACATTATTGAATAAATAAATGACTACACATCTATGCTTAACAATGACATCTTGATATTAAGAAATTACGAGATTTGAATTTGTATACAAAGTGAATCATGGATATAACTTAAATTCAAATGTTTAATCAATTTTCATTTCATTGATACTTCCACTATAACAAGAGTGTACTGATATATTATTCTGAGTGTATCAATATATTACTAAATGGAGACTATGTAATCTTTAATTGATTCAAAATAACTCCTAAAATTAGAGGAAAAGGAATAAGCAATCAAGTGGCAATGGAATCTAATATAATATAATAAATCAAAGTTAAAATACTATATTGACTTAGTGGATGCCAAGAAAACATAATATTATGCAGTTGAGAAATTCTTCAGAGTTCGCTATGTGAGATTATGAACAATCGAATTAAAAGAGATTATACAATATATTTTATTTTTGTAATTACTTTTTATAAATATTTTTTTGTAGTACTCATCATTTTTTTTAGTAAAAATAAGAAGTATGTAATTAATCACTTTTTTAATCATATTTACTTTTAGCAAATAAATCCTAATATTACATTGCAATACTACTTATGTTTAATGAATAAATTATTATTGGCATATGACAAAATTTACACCTGCTAATGATTTTTTTTATTTAATAGGTTTCAAATCCTTTATATCCCTTAAACCCTTAGATTGGACTCATCATATCTATTGGTATTTCACTGAGTAAAAATATTGAAAGTACATAATATAGCGGATGGATCAATAGTTTGCCTAAATTTGAATATTGTTAACTTGTGTACTTAAGTTCATTTATTCTAACTTAACATATTTAAATATTTCTTCTACATATTATTCTATTATTCTATTTTCTTTTTTAGTGTTATTTATTATAATTTTATATATAATATACATTACTATGTTATAATAAATTATTGGCTTATTGTCCCATAAAATTTAAAACTTTTCGAGTTTTGACAAAATTTGTTAATTATTTTAATTTTGACAATATCAACCAAAATTAATAAAATTTTGATAAATCAAGTCAAAATTCAAATTGATAAAAATAGAATAATATATCATGTAACATGACAAACCAACTGACATGAATTTTTATAAAAAAAATTATTAAAATCAGTTAACATTAGTTACTAATATTAATTAACATTATTTTGACTCGATATTTTAACATGATACATCTTTTTATTTTGATTAAATTGAATTTTAGCTAGATTTGTCAAATTTTCATTATTTTGACTAATTTTGCCAAAATTAAAAGAATTGACCACTTTTGTCAAACTCGAAAAAATTTAGATTTTAGGAGTTATATACATTATTATAGTAATGATAATATTATATATATTACTATACTAATATCATATTGTTTAATATAAAAATTATATAGTTTATTATTATATCTTTTTATTAGTATTTTTATTGTTTTTAATAAAAATAAATCAAGCTTGATTTATTATCAATGACTACCTACTTTACAAAATAGACTGTTGTATTACAAAATATTTGTTAAGACATGATTTTTATATAAAACATAGTATTATAAAATATATTATGATATTACAAAATAGTTGTCAAAATACGATTTTTATGTAACAAGATCATATTTCTTTCTTTTTACAAAATAATCTATGAAATTATATAATAATAATAACTCAAATTATTTTATAATTTTGATATAGTATCATGTATATTTTTTTTATTATAAAATATATCATAATATTACATAATATATCTAGATGTTACAAACTATTAGTGAAGACACTATTTTTATATAAAATGATCATATTTATTTCTTGTCACAAAATAATCTAAAAAATTACAAAAAAAATATACAATAACTCTAAATATTTTATAATTTAATGTAGTATTATGTATATTTTCTGTATATTACATAACATACCTAATATTATAAAATATATCCTGATACTATAAAATAGTTGTCAAAATATGATTTTTATGTAATATGATAATATTTATTCCTTTTTACAAAATAATCTATGAATTTACATAAAAAGTACAACAACTTTAAATATTTTGTAATTTCATATAGTATTATATATATTTTCTCTATTACAAAATATACATGAAATTACAAAATATATCCTCATATTACAAAATAATAATCAAGACAAGATTTTTATGTAATATGATCATATTTCTTTCTTTTTACAAAATAATCCATGCAATTACAATATATATCTTGATATTACAAAATAATTGTCAATATATGATTTTAATATAATATGATCATATTTCTTTCTTTTTACAAAATAATCTATAAAATTACATAAAAAGTACAATAACTCAAAATATTTTATAATTTCGTATAATATTATATATATTTTCTCTATTACAAAATATACTCTGAAATTACAAAATATATCCTGATGTTACAAAATAATTGTCAAGACATGATTTTTATGTAATATAATCATATTTCTTCCTTTTTATAAAATAATCCATGTAATTATATAAAAAGTATAATAACTCTAAATATTTTTGTAATTTCATATAATATTATGTGTATTTTTTTATTATAAAATATACCTTGAAATTACAAAATATATCACCATATTACAAAATAAGCATCAAGAACGATTTTTATGTAATATGATTATATTTCTTCTTTTTTGCAAAATAATCCATAGAACTACATAAAAAGTATCGTAACTCTAAATATTTTATAATTTCATATAGTATTATATATATTGTAAAATATATTATAATATTATAAAATAAGAATGATTATATAATTATTTGCCAATTTTACAAAATAATCTATTTTACATATAAATAATATTTTTGTTATAGAAATAAGAATGATTGTGTAATTTTTTTTATAACTTTATAACAAAATTATTATCTACATTGTTTTTCTGTTATAAAGTGTGAAGAATATTCATATTTGTTTGTTATTTTGCAATTTTACATATAAATTTTTATTTTTAAATATTATTCAATATTATTATATGGTTTGATTTATAATTAGTAACTTTACTTAATTTATAATTAATAAATAATACTTATTAAATTAATTTGAAACATTTTTTTTACAAATAACTTTAATACATATTGTCACATAAAAATATAATTTTATAGATTGCATATATATAAAGAAAAAAAGGAAAACCAAAATTTTAAATTTATTTTTATTATGTGATTCATTTTTATTTATATAATTCATCTTATTTTTATCTTATTCCCAATAAATTCTTGATTTGATTTTCTCTTTTTCTTTTAATATTAATTTATACACAACTACGCATCACTTTCTCACACTCAAATTTCACATTACTTCGTGGCATTGTAGCAAGCACCCTCTCTCCTCGCCAACTCAAAACTCTTAACCTCCAAACTGTTGCCAGATTACGTATAACTCAAGGAACATGTCATCATCGTTCTGTGAATTTAAACCATTAACAAGCACCTTACAGCCTCTTTCCGCCGTTGTATCTCGAAAACCAGTCTCTCCAACTATCTCCAAGGCCCACCGTTAAGCTAAGCTTTCAGCTATTATGGCACTTCTGCAGTTACAAGTCCTTTTGGCACCTCACAAATAATACCTATTAGTTTAGGTTTTTTTACGTGAAAATACATAGATTTTAGGTTAAAAATGAATTACATATTGGGTTATATTGTATATATATTATATATAAAATTTAAAGTGCAACATTTCCACGTTGGAAAATAATAATTTCGTGTTGCTTCATATGAGTTAATTTGGCCTTTCAATTTAAATTGAAAAATGGAAGAAAAATGAAGGAAAATTAAACTGACGTCAAATATATAAGTGGTTTAGTGGGCTAAATTGCATATGTCATCTTTGAATTTTGGGGTAGTTTCACTGCTATCCTAATATTTTCATTTGCAATAAAAAAATACACCAACTATTATTTCACCTCAACAGTTATTTCTGATATATTTTTCTGATTTTTTTCTTATTGAAAATCGCATATAATTTCTATTTAACGTTATTTTTAGTATTTTAAAATTGCAATTACGAATTAATAAATTTTGGCCACAATTACGAATAGAGAGAAAATAAAAAAAAAATAGTGATCTTGACTGCATTTACGAATAAAGAGAGAAAATATAAAAGATTAGGAGATAAAAAAATAAAAAAAAATAAGTCAAACGTCTGAGATTGAAAATTTTATCTAACGTGACACTTTAAGATACTAAAAATAATATTAAATAAAAGTCACGTAGGATTTTCAGTAAGGTGAATATCAAAAAAATATGTTAAAAATAATTATTGGGACGAAATAATAATTATTGTATTTTTTGACAATAGGTGCAATTTAGCCAGATTTAAATGATGACATTTGAATAGTGTGCACGTGTGAAATAAGTCCGTATACGAATAATTATATTTTACTTTAATAATTCTTTTTTGTAATAAATTAATATGTCAATTTTAGTATTTAAATACTCTAACTTATGCCTAAAAAATACTTTTCTATTTTCTGATTGCTACAACCTTTTTCTTTTCATGGAACAGTTTCGCAAGAATTTTTAAAAATGGAATTTTAGGATGGTTACCTGTAAGCCCCCCCAGATTTGGTTGTATCCTGTGAAAAATATTGCTTTAACCCTACAACAATTATTAACTAAATGAAAGCAAATGATTCTTTGAAAAAAAGTGCTTTATCATGCTTCAAAACCTTGATGCATACCTACTGATTTAATTTTTTTTAGAGCAATGAGATTTTCATTGATAAATTGTGTGCATTTATTTAAAAAAAATTTCTATAAATCGAAAATATTAACATAGAACTGATTTTCAACACAATTAGTAAGAGTAAATTAGCTTAATTTTAAAATAATAGTGTTGATTCTGCATCTCCTAGTACTACCATAATATAAAGATTGAAATTTATATGATATCTTAAACCAATACGAGAGATGATGACTAATAATGTAATATAATTAAATCAAATAATTTATCAAAAATCTTTAATAAAGAAGAGAACCAAAACTCTCAATACATATATGAAAATAAATAAAACTTTCAACAATAAAAGGTAAAATAAATAAAAATAGATAATATTATTCTTTTATTGCGAGAGGTAAAAAGAAAATGATTTACTACAGAGAAAATGCACTGATAGTAGTTCGAAACAATATCCAAAAAAAAAAAATGTTTTACAAAAAAGAAGAACAGCTAAAAGTCTATTTAATTTGAAATATTAAAATACGAGCTCAATTGCTAATGCTACATCCTATTGTTTTATTTATGCTTGTTTAGATAACATATAAATACATTTAGGTTTTTTCTAATGTAAAAATACTTAGATTTAAGATTAAAAATGAATTATATATTACAATCTATACAAGAAAATAAATATGATGGCAAATGAGACATTGGCCACCAAAAGCTTAAACCGTGTTTTTAATAGTGCAAAGATTTAATATGATATTTATCAGCAGAGGATGTTAAATAGGAAATTTTTAATTGTTAAATTAGTCTTTTAGTGAAGAACAATTTTTTACTCTCAATATCGCATAATAAATAAAACTGTTATATTCGGAGCTTAGGAAGCTAAATGAGTATAATTTTATGAAAATTTCATCCATACACTTACAAGAGTTGTGTTTGTCAATCTATACCAATGAAATATACATTTTTAATTAAAATATTATTGCACAACATATTAAAAGAAATTGTGTATCTATATTTATCTGTAAACACATAATTGAATTTTGAACTCAATCACATCCATAAATTTGATTTTAAAGAAATATTAGATATTACATGATATTATCCATGTAATTTAAAATAAAAACTGAAGATAATTCTTCTCTTTAGATTTTCCTATAAATTTCTTTGAATCCTTTCTAGTTTTTAAATCACAGCAAACCCAAATTTAATTAAAACTACAAAACAAACTGGGATAATATTTAAGAAGAATATATATATATATATATATATATATATATATATATATATATATATATATATATATATATAAACTGTATTACATAATTTTTATCATGTGTCAAGTAATTATTTTATTCTATTAATCTTTTAAAATTGACACATCATCTTTAAATATTAGTTTTATAAAATAAAATTTCTTATTTAAAAATTTAATACAGTAAAAATTAAATCAATATAAAATAACTTTAATACTAAGTAGGAAAAAAAATTATCTCAGTCGATTAATATATAAATTTCTAATGTGATATAGATTAATTATTAAAATTATAGTATGAATTCTATATTATTAAAAATTATTTTTTAAATAAAAAATCAATTTATAATTAATTAATATAGAAAATTTTAATATAACATAAATTTTATACTAAATTAAAAAAATGAATCTCTCATTAAAATAAGTTAAGTAACAACATTCAGTAACACAACTTTTGTATGAAAGAAAAAACATCATTAACGAACAAAACACAACATTAAATCAAAATTGACATTTTCTTTTGAACTCTTTTTTTTTTTTTTTTTGAAAACACCTGAACTCATTTTTTATAAGCATTATTTACACCTTTTTATTGTCCATCACTTTTGATTGGTTTAGGAATTAAGAAAAAGAAAAGAATGCAAAGAGCACACTAGAAATGGCCCCCACACGACCAAACCCAAAAAGCAAATAAATAATCAACCAAATTCCCAGAGAAAGCAGAGCACACTCCACTCATTTACAACTCGGACACCTTTACACTTGACCCGTCCTTCCTTTTGCCGAGTTAACACTGAGTTCTTTCTGTTGATCCTGAGTCAAGCAATGCCTCCCAATCCACAGTTTGCTCTTCTTCGTCCTCCGCTTTTGCTTTCATCATTTTCAATAGCCTCTTTGCCTTTTCTCTTGTCTGCTCCCTCCGTGACACCTCTAATTGCAATAGCACCTCCTCTGCTCCCTCCGCCTTCGCCAACCCTCTAAACCTCAAACCACAATGACTCAGTGCATACAACACGGATATACAACTCTCCCGAGTTGACTCAGATTCCAAATCCCTCTTCCTCAACACACCCAACAAACAATCTACCCCACCCGAGTCTAACATTGCGTTCCTTCCATCCTCACACGATGACAAGTTAGACAATATGAGCAAAACCAAACTCCGCATACGACCTGACTTGACCATACCCAAAAGAATTGTTACTACGCCGAGTTTAACTAGCTTAGTCTTATTGCTTTGAACGAGTGAGAGATGATACAAAGCCAAGGCCGAGTCATTCCGAGTCGATTCACTCCCGGATCGTAACAAATGCAATAGAGGAGGCAAAGCACCCAAAACACCAATTGCAGTCTTGTTATGATCATCAAGTGCTAAGCTAAAGATTGCACCACAAGCATGCTCCTGCGCCTCAGGGAATCCTGCCTTCAACACGTCAATCAACAAAGGAACAATCCCTGACCTTACGATCTTAACTTTATTCTCTTTCTCTAAAGATAAATTCACCAAACATGCAACCGAGTTCACTTGGACATTAGTGAACCTGGAAGTGATCAAGGATCGTAGGGCTGAAATTAATCTTGGCGTGCATAGCTCGATTCGTGATTTTTCTTGAGTTCTTGTGATCTTTCTTAAAGAATTGAGCGCTTCTTCAACCTCAAACACTTGTGGGCTCTTCAGTTTCGTGACGAAATCTTCTTTTTCAGGATTAAGGTTAGGATTTAGGGTTTCTATATTCTCTGATGACGAAGAAGCAGATGAGTAGCAACTCGGCCGCATTGTGAATAGTAGACGAGGAGTTGATATAGTGGTCTCCACCGATTCTTCTGAGCTCGAGCAGAAATGGGTTGGGAGACAATGGTTCTCTTTGCCCTTATGAATCAAATCATTGTCTTCCATTCTTGAACGGACGAGCTTCTCTGCAGAGAAGAAATCAAGGGGTTTTGGTGGGTTATAAGAGTGGTCCTTGCACCAGTTGAGAATGGCAGATTTAAGAGCAAGATTAGGGATAATAGTGGAGAAATCATGCATGATACCATCCATTAAAGGAGGAGTGAAAGAAAGAGTATTGCAGGCTTGAACACAAGCACGTTCAAAGGTATGACCAGACGAGATGATAACAGGATCGTTCATGAGAGACCCAGAAATTGGACAAACGAATTCTTTTGGGATTTCTTGCTTATTGAGTTTCAGCTGCTTGGATGCTGATGATCTGCGGAAGGAGACGATTCTCCATCTCTGCTTTTCTGGTTCTTTTTCTTTCACTGTATCATCAGCAGCAGCAAACCCTTTCTTTAGTATAGGTTTGTTGTGCAATATAACCCTCATAAGAGCTTCTTGAAACTCCATTGCTACTGCACTTTGTTTTTTGTTGAATTTTCTTTTAATGGTTATAATATCATAACAATAACAAGGTGATGAAGACGAAATGGACGTTGAGAAGAAAAAACAGGAAAAAACAATTGAGATATTTGGGAGATGTGTGATATGAACGAGTAAAAAACGGGAAGGTAAGATTTGAGACTGAGTGAAGACCGAGTCCAGGAGGAGAAGAAAGAGGAAAAGTTTGTTAGGGTGTGGACGATGAAATTGTGATTGTGTGAGGTTGGCATATGAGATATGATTCTTTGCTTTTAGGAGGAATGAGCCCAAAAAAGAGGAGAGGAGACGAGGTGATGGCGGTGGTAGTGAAGTGGTGATTCTCTTTCGATTTTGCTTTGCCTTTTGGATTTGTTTTGAAATTTTTGTTGACTTTTACGTAAAATGGTTAAATTCTAATATGGCTTTGATTCATTGGTTGCTTGGAAACTAGAGAATCTAGTCTAGTGCAAGGAGCTAAGCCAACTCAAACTCTATCACACTTGCGATTTATCATTATTCAATCATAAATTATTAAAATTAGTCATAATTATATCTACAAAATTCCACTAAATCTTTATTTAGCATGACAAAATTAGATTATAATCTAATTTGACTATTAATATAAATTAGTTTGACTAATTTCATTTAATAAATTAGATTATTTGAAAAAAAATTATATTATAATCTTCTTAAAAAAAATTAGTAAAGTCAAGTGTCCAATTTTAGATTATGATTTTTTTCTCGTTTTAATCTCATTTTATATTATTTTATGTCATTTTATCTATTTTTATAAAATGATTTTAAATTAATCAGCTAAATTATTATTTATTAATTTTCAGCTATTAAATTATCAGCTAGTAATTAGATTATTAATCAATAACTAAATCATTAGCTAAGAATTAGATCATCAACTAGTTTTCCAAATAGAGTCTAAATTAAGTAATTAAGATGTTAAAGACACTGATATAATTGCTACAAAGACATAACAACCCGTGATAATATATTTCTAATTAAGGTACAAATGGATTAATATTAATTATATTATTATTATTCTTCGTCTATCGAGTTGATGTAATACACAAAAAATAACACTAAATAAAATTTTAAAATTTTCGTCTGTTTATTAATTATTATTTTTCCTTTTCCACTTATTAGTCTAATCATGAAATACTTTATCGTAATGATTGGAAAATTTTATTTACATTGGTGTTTTTATATCACAGTTACATAAACTGAATCTCACAATAACATTGAAAGAATACTTAAACGAGTGTTTATTTAAAATTAATGTCATATGGATATAATCGGTATTTAATTTTTGTATATTAATAAGTAGTAATTTAATGGTCTGTGTTACAATAGAGAAAGTCAAGGAAAACAGTTAATAAAAAATCAAATCAATGTGCTTTATCCCGTTAAATGTTCCTGATATGTAGGCGATTAACACCGTCTTATCATTCATCAAACGCCTGTGCAATTTACAATGCTTTCCGACCATCATAGTTTTAGTGTCCTCTATATGTAATTTTGTTCAATTAATGACTTTTAAATATTAAATTGGCAAAATTATATATTAACATTAGAATTATTTTAAATTATAGTTACAATTAATAATATATAAAATTTTATACATTCAGACATAACTTAGCACTAAAGTAGACTTGGTAAGGAATACATATTTTGAATTTGATTCTTAATGTTATTTCGACCCATTAGACCATATATGAATTAAAAAAAAGTAAAATTTTCAATTTAAAATATAAATAAACAATCTCTACATATAATTGATAAACATATATAAAATTACACATTGCGATATAATATAAAAAAATAGTTATATATCTTTAATGACTTCTTGTATATGAAATTATTAAATTTACATACTAACATCAAAATGATTTAAAGTTACATGTTATAATTAATAATATATAAATTTTTAATTCAAAATATAAATATATAATCTCTACATATAGGCAATAAATTGTAATGCCTAAAAATACTCCATATTTCAATCTAGTAAATTTACAATACTTCCTCCCTATAATATCGACTAATTAGTAAACACATGCTAAAAAGATCACATATTCAAAATCATAACTCTGTCAAGGATCCAAGATCAATAATCTTTATGTAGCTCATAATTATCATAAACATTTCACAACTATAACAAAACAAATATAGCATTTATATACAAGTAAAATCTTATAAGCCTTTTTTTTAATGATTTGTATCTAGAATTTAAAAAATCTTAATAAAGTATTACCTACAATAACAGATTGCAATAGTTAATTACTTATACTAATAAATTATAATAATTAATTAAGTGTAATAGTAAATTACAATAATTAGTTTCTTATGTTGTAGCAGATGATAATAGTTAATTATGTTGTTTATTCAAACTCTTAACAGTTTATTAGTTATTAATTCGAGAAAAGACCAAAATACTTAAATAAAAAAATAAAACACCCAATTCTAAAGCACTTTAAAATTTTCCCACCTCATCACTTTTTACCTTTAAGCAAAAGATACTTAATTGTTCTGACTTTTTTAGTCTTGTTAATTTAAAAGAATATTAATCTTACTCATAATTTTATTCCAGACTGCCAATGAATCAATCAAGCAGAAATCACTTTTGTTAATACATATGCATGCAATTATTGTTCCTGATAGAAGTTCGTTGGCATTGTCAGCCTTTTTATCAACTTTGCTTGGAGTGACCAAATTTTATGCCATGCCTTAGCACAAATATTTTGCAAATTGATGATGTGGCACTTTCTTCACCGTTGACCTCATAAAGCAAATTCTTCTCATTGGCTGTTTACTGCAAACAAACCCTCAAAAGTAGGAGAAAAAAAAAAATTAAAGAAAGAAGACATATACATATAAAAATGGCATGGTGGCTGATCTTTTTTTTTGGCATGGGGAGAAAAGCAATATGTCATATACATATAATTGCATACTTAATTGCCAAGTATTTTTTTGACCAAAAAAAAATTGCTAAGTATTTGAATTGATCACATTAATCAATTGATTATTTAATTGTGATCTTTGCCTATATGTACTTTTTTGGAGTGTTCTAGGCTGGATGACAAAACATCTCCATTTCTTTACTATTTATAAAAATTGATTATTTTCACCCATAATGCGGGTGAAACCATAATGCTGAACGTTTGGTATTTATATTAAACAAATAATTATATAATAATTCAAAATCTATAAAATATAATTAAAACTTAAATATTTTTATATTAAGTGTTATTTAATTAATTTAAATATCAATTAATATAAATTAAAATGTACCCATGATATTTAAACTATAACTCAAAATATTATTTTATATTAACTCATTTTTATAATTTTAAAAGAACTAAATTTTAAAATTTATTTTGATGATTATCTTATTTCAAAAAAAAATTATATTTAACAAAAAACTCAATATATTTATTTTTAAAAGAAATAATATGATGAGAGAATTGAAGAATTTTATTAATAATGCCATCAATTTAAAATTTATTTTCAATAAAAAATTTAATTATTAAAATTTAACAGAATTATATTTTTTTTCTTTTCTCTCATGTTAGTTATTTAAATGAGTCAAAAGGATTTTTGCTTTAACCAGGTTCATCTATCCCATAAAAGCTTATATATAAACATTTTTCTAGTACACTAAAAAAAATACTTTGAAATATTAGAATTTGAATCTTTAATTTTTGATATTGCAAAGATACCAGAGTTGAGCTATCAATTTTTTTTTTTTTTTTTAAATATAGAAGGTGATCCAAATTTCGAGTTGAACCCGTTGAAGAGAGGTTCTACCATTTCTTCCTAGCAAAGTTGTCAACAAAAATAAGGAAAAAGAAGAGCATATACCCCGCATATTTGGATGGCGAAATTGAAGATTGTGCAGTCATCGTCTATTTTGAAAGAGAACAAATACATGTAAAGATTCGGGTTTCTAAATTCCATTGGTGAACTTTTCGTTACAATCTATATATCAACACAGTTTTTTTTGGGCAATGTACGCCCCTGTTATGAAAGAGGTGCCCCCTCCCCAAGAAGGCGAGAATAAGAGGAGCTAACAAGGGGAATGGTAAGGGGGGTAATGAAGAAGAATAATGAATTCCTAGGAAGGTGTCATTTAAAGGGAAACTATTACAAGTTCTAGTTTGAGGGCGCTGGCTTCATCTGCTACTTTGATTACTTAGTCTGCTCATTGTATTGGTTTTGCTAAGATTTGCTTCACCATGTCCGTCATGGATGAACCATAAGATGAATCAAGAAAGAAAAAAAAACACGAGCCAAAAATATTTAATGAAAGAAAGATGGGTTTGAATCAAGATCAGATCAATAACAAGAAGGAGATGGAGAAGGAATCAGAGCCACATCTACTTCAATAACCAAAGATGGTTTGACCCAGCTTTGTTTATAACTGACATCATGTAAATGATTTCTATCAATGAGAATACCACATCTCTATTCTCTCATATTTGTTTTGTATCAGATCTTCATCCTATGAATTCATTTTTTCTCTATGTTCTTCTTTCTCGATTGCTGATGAGCATCTGTTTTCCATTTAACAGGACTTTGATTTGATTATGTTTGGATTGCGATTTCTTCTTCTTTTTCCTTTTTGCACAATCAGGATTTGAGTTGGTTACATGATGATTCGAGATCAAAGTTGACGCCATCATTGATGGATTGGACTAATTTGGGAATTAAGGGTTCAACATTTGGGCACAAATAGATACACTTAGGATTAATGGTAGCAAGTGGATACAATGCACATATAGATATGGTACCAACTAAGCCATTTACTCAGGGTTTAACATCTTTAATTTGGTGAAAGTAAAGAGCCTCACAATCATCACGGCCTCCAAACCTATTCCATATCTCCCATGGCTTTTCTTCGCCATAGAAATCACAATCAGGGACCATCTAATCTTGGAAAGACGATGGCAAACCACCGTGGATGTTCTTGTGGTAAAGATAGTGTGCGACCAACTCTTCGGCATCAGGGCGGAACCTGTATCCAACAGGGAGTTGTTGCATTGCAGTAGAAGACATAACGACTATCAGTATTAGGGTTTATTAACAATCCACAATTAGTGAAGATTTCCCTATTCTTAGATTGTTTTCTTTTCTGGGTGCCAAAGAATGTGAAAAAAGAGGCAGTGACTTGCAAACAATGCAAATTTTCCTAATATTCTTTCTGCATCTATGCACATATATACTTGTAATTCCTCAGCTTGGTGAACGCGGCACATAATTTTTCTTAATTACAAAAATACCCAAAGCTTACGACATAATTATTCTTAGTTAAGTAAAATTATTATTATTATTATTATTATCGTCTACTTAATTAATATATAGCCATTTAGTTGGCAGCAACACTAACACACCTTTAAACATGGATATATGCGTGACAATTTTTTTTTATCAAGACTCGAATTCATCTTAATCTAAAATGATTCAAAAATTTTCGGATCAAATTTAATCTAATTCATCAGTTATTTGAATGGATTTGATCTTGATTCGATCCATTAATCAATTGAAATGACTTGATTTAAATTATTATTTAAAATTTTAAAAATATTTTTTATTCTTAATTTTATATAAATTTAATTAAGTCATTTGCTTAAAAAATAAATTATATCTAATTTATTAAGTAAAAAAATAAAAATTTTAGTCAAGTTCTATTTATGTAGTATCTACATGATTAAAAAAATAATTTAATAATATTTTAACAAATTATGAGAAAATATCATATGAATAATAAATAATCTAAATGAATATTTTAAAAAATATATTTAAAAAATGAATAATCATTTATGTAACCTAAATCAAAGTATTATTTTTAAGAATGAATCCGGACTCGACTCGAAATTATTCATGTATGCAAGATTCAATGAATTATCCAAATCCAACTTAAAAATGATCCGACCTAAAATGGCCGAAATGACTCCTACCCAAAATGGCCAAAATGACTCGTTTATCACCTTTACATAGGTACTCAATTTTTAATAACAAAAACACCCAAAGCTTACCACGTAATCGATGGGAAGGGGAAGCAACAAATGCAACAATGATACCATATCAAATAACAAGATGGGAAGTGGAAGCAACAATGGTACCATATCAAATAAAAATGATCCCTCCTTGCCTCCATTTCCCATCCTTCCTTTAAATTAAAGCTTATTTAAAGGCTTATGATCGAGGGGAAGTGAAAGCAAGAAGGGGTCTACCACCACTTAGAGTAGATTCTACATTGGCACAAATCAAACATTATAGCAAAAAGTGTGTGCCAAGAGATATAAAGCCTTAACTTACATATACTCTGCCATTCATTTGTTATTTTTGCAAGGATTATGGCATGTGAGATAGCAAAAGATGCATGGGATAAGATCAAGGAGTAGTTTTAAGGTAGTAAAAAGAACAAGGTAAATGTAAGTCCTAAATTTGAGAAGGAAATTTGATGTTTTAAGGATGAAGGATAATGAATTTATTAAAGAGTTTTCAGACAGATTAATAAAGGTTGTGAATAAGATAATGTAACTTAGGGAGGAGTTTATTCACTAAAGAGTTACGGAGAAAGTTCTTTTGAGTCAACAAGAGAAATTTGAGTCCAAAAATTCTTCTCTGAAAGATTCAAAGGACTTAAATCAGACATCCTTGTTAAATTTCACTCCTTTCAGTCCTTGGATAGATCAATCAAAATTGAAGTCAGAATGGGAAATAGAGAGGTTATATAAGTTGAAAGAGAAGCTTCAATTGCACTCCAAATAGAGAAAGATATGAAACTTATTCCAGATGTTCTATTTATACTAAAGCTTGAGCAGAACCATTTTCAAATGGCACAAATTGATAAAGGAGGGATATATTATGGAATTTAAAAGAAACCTTTGCACTATTTATGATTCACATTGCCATAAGATTGTAGAAACAAACAACAACTTCGTCTTGAATTTGAAATCTGATATATCTTCTGCTGAAGGTGATGCAGCAGCTGATCAAGATGAAAGTGAAGATGAAAAGAAAAGTTTAGAAAAACATTGTTTTTGTTGGTGCTAAAAATAAAGGTTGATATAGCTACTTGTGATCTTCTTTTGGATGTAAAGAGTCCAAAATTAATAAAATTCAGGGAGAGAAGATTATGAAGTTTAAACCACCTGAAAAAATTGTCAGCATTCTAATGCTAGAAATTAGTTGTTGCCTCAAAAGTAAATCAAGTAATTTGCTCTAACAAGATTTCTTTCAATTTAAATAATAAAATTTATGTTATTTTAACATTCATAGGAAAGCCGAGAATGTTTATAAGAAGATCCATTCAATCAAAGCTAAAGGTTTGAAGCTTTGTAAAGTTTGCTAATGGGTCTCCAAGAAAACTCTCAGGGAGGAGTGTTGAGAATTCTCATAGAGAACTTAGTCATTTTGTTAATTATGGTTTGTGTTTAATGATATAATCAAGCTAAGTAGTTTTGGTATTATAAGAAGAGAAAGCTGTAGAAAATCTTAGCAATAACAGTGGAGAAATAACCAATCTAGTGCTGCAAAGTGGTATGGCTCTTAGAGGTTCATATAGGGAAATCTAGAACACTTACCCTATGTTTGGATGAGGTGTTTATAATGAAATGGAATGAATTAGATTGGTTTAGAAAAAAAATTTATGTTTGGGTTGGAGGGAATAGAATGAAATGGAAGGATTTGAAAGGGTTTGGTAAACCCCCCATTCCAAACCATTAAAATGCAAACACCCCAAATTGGGGTGTTTGCATGAGTTTGGAAAAATTGGGCACCAAAATTACATATTTGCCCTTAATTTAAGATCATTTTGTCTTCTTCCCCGAATCCATAATATAAAAATTATAAAAAATTAATTGTTCACATTTTTTTGTGAATACAAATAAAATACAATTTTTGAATAATAACAATAAATTTCTATTTTAATATTAAAAATTTGATAAATGAAAAAATAAAAGAAAATTATATTTGTATGTATAAGGATATTTTTGTTAATTTTAAGTTAACTTTCTATTCCATTCCAGTGCAAACAAACAAAATTAATTTCAAACCATTCTTTTCCATTCCTACCATCCTAAACATAAATATAATTTAATACTTCCTTTTCAAACCAAACCAATCCATTCTATTTCATTAATAACTCTTTCATTCCATTATAAACACCCCATCCAAACATACTGTTAGTAGAACTAGCTGCGATCAGTTCCATATTATATATAAGTGTACTCCTAGGAAAGAATGTAATTAGAGAGAGTAGTGCTATGTTCCCTCCTTTATCTCTTTCCTTTCCTAGTTTCTGTTCATTTTGTTTTTGTTGCATTTGATGCTCTGTTTCTTGTTCTTATTTATTTGATCTTATTTCCAACAGTGCGGTTAATTCCTTTTAGTGTCATCCTTATACATAACGAACAAAGAATTTCTTAGTCCTTAAATAGACTGAACCAAGAAACTTTGACAAAAAATAATTGTACTAAACTCAAAAATATAGATATCATGCTGGCTAATTCATCTGTAGCTAATTTGGCCTCTTTAGATATTGATAAATAGATTTATCTTTTCTTTTTAAGGATCATATATAGGTGCAGCTGACACGTTTAAGAAATACTTATGATTCACAGAAACTCTTTCGGGTACGTTTTTTGTAATTTTTTTAAAAAATAAGAAATACATTTTCACTTTAGAAACACGTTTCTTTTCTACTATTAATTTTAATTATGAAATTTATGAACCCTTAATATTTATTTTTTTAATATTTAATTATTTATTATCATCTCATTTATTTGTTTTATAGTTAAAATTGATTTAGATGATTATTTTGAATATTATTTTTTGTATGATCTCATAATTATTTACTTCAATATTTATTATATGTAAGAAAAAAATATTTATAAATATGTCCTTTTATTTTTTTATATTTACATATTTTTCTCACATTTTGTTTCTTATATTTTTTTAAAAAATATCATTTCTTTGTGTCTGTTTTCGTGTTTTTCATTTCTACATTTCCATTTCCATGCTATATATATATATATATATATATATATATATATATATATATATATATATATATATATACACACAAATTGTGAAAAATGTTTTAGAGAGCCCTTATATAATTAAATAAAACCACATAAAGAGAAGAGATCTAGG
>CATIWR010187939.1:0-18701 GCA_949677035.1 Omphalea diandra
AATATTATCTTAGTTAATGTTGAAATTTCAATATTTATTTTTTTGTAAATTATTTTTGACGGGCTTTGAATTCGATTCTTTTATTTAAGTTATAAGATATTGATTCTTTTATTTAAATTACAATATAAAAAGTGAATGAAAAGGTGAAAAAATTAAAATTAAGATATTATAATTTTTATATTTTTTTAATAGAAATTTTAAAAAATTAATATCTTAATTTAATGATGTTATATTATGAAAATTATTTTAATCAACTATATAGAATTGAATGGCTAAATAATATAATATGTGAACCCTAAAGGATCAAAGTATAACTCAATTAGCATCTTTAATGAATGCTAACTCATAAAAGAAAAAATATTTTGAAACTTGAATTTTCAAATTGAAAATTTGCATTAATTTGGAGTACTTTATGAATCCATATAATTAAAACATAATTAACAAAAATACACAAATTATAGATATAAGTCTGCAAAGGCTGAGTGATGTTAGTGTTGGCTGTATTTGTAGTTTGTTTGTGTGGAAGAGGTGAGGTTGGCATTGCGTGGGTTAATATTCGATTCGTTCAAAAGATAATGGATGTGGGTTGCATAGTAAAAAAAAAAAAAAAAAGAAGAAGGAATTTTAGGAATTTAAAAATTAAAATTTAATTTGTTGGTTTTATTTAGCTGTATATAAGAGCAGGAACAGGAAGCATGTAATATAAATAGTTAAGACTTATCAGCCTTTTATTATTTTAAAAATATGTAGTACACTTGATGTAGCGTTTCAAAGTGTATATTAAACTCATTAGCATAAAACATCCACTTAGAAAGTGCTAAGAGTTAACAACTCATGTCCTCTAATTCTTGGCGCATACTTTGGAGCAAGAATCCACACACCTTTCCACCTTTTCTACACCTGAAAAATTCATAAAAATTTTATTTTATAAATTTCCAAATGCAAATGCAAATGTGATTATGATTTCGATTTATATGCTAAATAAATAAATATCTTAGAATCAATAAATTTTATAGAAAAAGAAAGAGAATTACTTGGATTTTCTTTAGAGCTGCTAGTGACGCACTTGGAATAGCTGCAGCCAAGCTTGCAGAAATATTGGTTATTTGTGATGTTATCTAATGTGGTAGGAGGAAATAAGCATTTCTTCAAGCAGTTGAAAGCACATTTAAAAGCTGAGCCATTAGCAGCACATGGAATGAAACAAGCTCTATAGCATTCCCCAAAAGTGGCTGTGGATTGCCCTACTAGAGTTCCTATCACTAAACAAAACATCAAGATTGATTTAACTCTACTTGCTTCCATTTTTCTTGTTAATATTGCAGGTAGAGTTGAAATTTGTGATGTTTTCTGAAGGTTCCATAGTAGGATTTATATAATATGTATAGGGCCTTAGTTACCATATTGACAAGGAATGGTACATGCCACTGATTAAATTCTTTGACTACGTATAGAAATGTTAGGTGGCCAGGATCTCCAACATGATTACTAAAATGGAAGAATATCCCGAAAAAAAAAAAAAGGGGGAGTGAATTTCATATTGAAACGATAGATTCGGCGAGCATAAAACCTTTTTTTCTTTTTGGATTCCATTGAATAAATTACATAAAATTATATTAATATGGATACATAAACAATACAAAATCATATACAATATTATATAATATTGTAATTATTATATATATCAATATATGCATATCAACTATATATAATATTTGTCATATATTTTTATTAGTCATTTTATAAATTAATAACAACAATTAAATATAATTTAGCTAACACTTAATATTTTATCACAGTTATTCCAAAAGAATCCTAAAATATTTCTAAAATTTGATTTCGTTTGATTAAAACATTTTCTGTTCTATTTTAATATATTTACTATCAAATAACACACAAAAAAAAGTTAAATTTTCAAAAAAATAAATAAATTAAATTTCAAAATTACCCTTTTTCAATTTGTAAAATTAAAATTAAAATTAAGACGTTACAATTTTTATATTTATTTAGTAGAAATTTTAAAATATTAATATCTTAATTTAATGATGTTATATTATGAAAACTACTTTAATCAACTTTATAGAATTGAATGGCTAAATAATCTAATATGTGAACCCTATAAAGGATCAAAGTATAACTCAATTAACATCTATAATGAATGCTAACTCATACAAGAAAAAATATTTTGAAACTTGAATTTTCAAATTGAAAATTTTCATTAATTCAGAGTACATTTACGAATCCAGTTAATTAAAGCATAATTAACAAAAATAAACAAATTATAGATATAAGTCTGCAATAGATGTGGCTGAGTGATGTTAGTGTTGGCTGTATGTGTAGTTTAGTTGTGTGGAGGAGGTGACGTTGGCATTGGGTGGGTTAATATTTGATTCGTTCAAGGTAGCGGGCCTGGGGGGCTTCACCCCGTGCCGCTGGCAAGACATAGAGGAAGAATTCATGGCAGCCAATGCCATGGTGAGGAGAAAAATCAGAGAGGAGAGCTGAAGGTAGAAGAAAACTCTATCTCAATTATTTTTTTTTTTTTGGTTTTTCATGCTCAAAATGATGTCATTTTGAGTAAGTGGAAACAAAAAAAAAATTTATTATTGACTCAAAACGACGTTATTTTAACAAATAAATAAAAATTTTTTATCACTTACTCAAAATGATGTCGTTTTGAGGAAGTAACAAAAGTAATAAAAAAAAAAAAAAACTGGAATGTTTCCTCCCCACCCAAACACAAACACAAACTTTCCCTCTATTCTCCCTTAACTCAATTTTTTTTTTTCATTCAATCATCTCATTTTCTCCAAAAATATTTAAGCTATTCTTCAAAAATTTAAATTTTATTAATCTTTAGGCTAAACTATAAAGTATTTGAAGAATTTGAACTCAATTTTAGATTTAATTAAAGGTAAGTTCTACCATTCTTTTTAAATTTTCTATATTTTTCACTTTTCTCATATTTTTCATATTTTAATTCATTTAGTTTTACATTAAAAATATGACATTCACTTCTTTTTCTTTCATTTTTCTTAAAAATTGTGAATTGATTGAATCTGAAATAAGAACCTTAATTTAGAAATAGGAAATTTAAATTAAAAATATGTTGTGAATTAAGAACTCTAATTTAAAAAAAGAAAATTCAACTTACAAATATATTATGAATTGTGAATTATAAATCTTTATTGATTTACTGTGAATTAAAAATATTGTGAAGTTATAGTAAAATAGAAATAGAAAATTTAAATTAAAAATATATTATGAATTAAATTGAAAATTTTATTGGTTTGTAAATTATGAATTGTGATTGAAAATTTATTTTTTTGTGAATTGTAATTAAGTAATATGAATCTATTTTTATTATTTATCTATGGTAGAATATGAAGAAGTTTTTAAAATAAATCCGCAATATTGAGTTTTCAAAAATTTTTTATATTTAATAGTGTTGTAGCCTCCCTAAAATAAATTTCTAGTTTCCTCGCTGATTCAAGAGATAATGGATATGAGTTGCATAGTTTATATATATATATATATATATATATATATATAAGAACAGGAAGCATGCAATACAAATAATTAAGAATATCAGCCTTTTATTATTCTAAAAATAGTTAACTTATTAGCATACGACAAGCACTTAGAAAGTGCTAAGAGCTAACAACTCATGTCCTGTAGTTCTTGGTGCATGCTTCGGAGCATGAATCCACGCAGCTTTCCACCTTCTCCACAGCTGAAAAATTCATCAAAACATAAATTTTATAAATGTGCAAATGCCCTCATTAATTTCATGAACATCATCAGTTAACATAAATGCGATTGTGATTTCTATTCCTATACTAAATAAATCAATATCTTCGACTTGATAAATTTTATAGAAAAAAAGAAAGAGAGAGAGAGTTAATTACTTGGATTTTCTTTAGAGCTGCTAGTGACACATTTGGAATACCTGCAGCCAAGCTTGCAGAAATGTTGGTTATCTGTGATGTTATCTAATGTGGTATGACGAATGAAGCATTTCCAAAAGCACTTGAAACGACATTTAGAAGCTGAGCGAGTAATTGTACATTCATTGAAACAAGGTGCATAGCATTCCCAAAAATTGGCTGTGGATTGCCCTACTAGAGTTAATATCACTAAACAGAACATCAAGATTGATTTGACTCTACTTGCTTCCATTTTGCTTGTTAATATTGCAGGTTGAGTTGAAATTTGTAATGTTTTCTGAAGGTTCAATAGTAGGATTTATAATATATATGGGGCGCTAGTTACCATATTAACAAGGAATGATACATGCAACTGATTAAACTCTTTGACTATGTATAGAAATGTTAGGTGAGCGGGATCTCCTTCATGAGTACTAAAATGCAATAATATCCTAAAAAAAACGAGGAGTGAATTTTATATAGAAACAATAGATTCGGTGAACATAAAACCTTTTCTTTTTTTTTTTAATTCATTGAAAAAATTACATAATATTATATTAATATATACACATGAACACTACAAAATCATATATATATATATATATTCCTACATACTTGTTTTTTGGGAGGCAACATATCGGTGCATGCTAATTATTGCAGTAATTCAAAAATTTTTTTTATGTTATATAATAATAGAAATTTCAGGGATACACACGTATTAAAGATAGTATTACTTCAATAGTAGTTTAGATGGATAAATATATCCTCTAAAACGTAATGACACAAATCAGAGTAAGAGAAAGTAAAAGAGATAGAAGGAAAGAGGTTAGTGATGAGGATAAAATTAAAAAAAAAAATATAATAAATAATACATAAAAATTATAAAATGATAATTAATGTGAATTTTTTAAAAAAGCGTCTATTATTGTAAAATAAAAAAGAGAATTAGAAAAAGAATCTCAGTTGACGTCAATTAATAAACAAAGTCACCACAATCATTCATTTTGACCAAAAAGACTTGCAGAATAAGTCATAATAATGATCTTATTTGGCCCTATATGTACAAAAATCCTACTTTTGGAATCCTAACTTTCCATCTCAATATCAACTAAAGTCAAAGTCAGCATTTTCTACATAGAGTATAGATACTATATACTAAAAGATAATGTTAGATACTATTATAGTAACAGTGATTCACATTTCTGTACCAAATATACATTAACCAAACCCAAAAAATTCAAACACACACCACCATATCCTATTTAATACTTCATTTAATTTAATTCCCTCACCCATTATTATTTGTTTTTTCTTACTTGGATTTCTTTCTTTAGTTCTCAAGAAACTATTTCATAAATGCAACTAATTATAAAAAATGTTGGTTAGTGAAAATCTATATATTAAAAACAATTCAATTGGTGATGTTTTTCATCATGAATTTAGTTTTTCAATATTTATGATAATTTATGTTTTTTTTATATTTCTATTTAAAATTATTGTAGTTTTAGTTCAATATATTGATTTTCTTATTTGTTAGAATTATATTAACTTTTAGTTAATATATTTTTAATTCGTTAAATAATTTTAAAATTTTTTTAGTCTTGTAAAATATTAAATCAATATGACAGAGATAAAACTGTCACTTATTTTTACTTAGCATTTTATTTTAAATTTATATCAGACAATTATACAATTAAAAATATTCAGCATTCAAATCTTTCAATACTTAAAATTTAACTCTTAAACTTTAAATTTTTAATTTTATTAAACATTGTCTTAGTTAATGTTGTTAATGTTGGAATTTTAATGTTTATTATTATTTTTGATAAATTATTTTCAACAGGTTTTGAATTTGATTCTTTTATTTAATTTGTGAGATATTAACTCTTTTATTTAAGTTATAAGACAGAAAAGTTAATGAAAAGATAAAAATTAAAATTAAAATATTATAATTTTTATTTAATAGAAACTTTGTTAAATTAATGTATTAATTTAATGATGTTATATTATTAAAAAACATTTTAATAGAATATATAAAATTAACTGGCTAAATAATATAATATGTGAACCCTAGAGAATCAAGGTATAACTCAATTGGCATCTTTAATAAATGTTAACAATGTTAACTGATAAAAGAAAAAATATTTTGAAACTTGAATTTTCAAATTGAAAATTTTCATTAATTAAGGATATATTTATTAATGATATTAAAACATAATTAAAAAAAATACACAAAATATCCATTCTTGATCTGGATCAACAGATTATCTTTAAAAGTCCATTTAACCTCTAATAAAGAATTAGCTTTGGAGGAAAGAAGCACTGAACTGTCTGATGACCAAAGTCTTTTCTTGCAAATTACTATAGGAAAGTGTTTTCGAGTCATAATTTTTATTTTAATGGGAACTGATTTGGAATAAAATGATTAGCAAACTAGAAATTTAAAGATTTAAGTTTGACTAATAATATTTTTTTCTTAATACAACAAAATAATTAAACAAGACATAAAATAATATATAAGAACAAGCAAGCATAGTAGCCAAGACTTGTCAGGCTTTATTATTCATATATTATTTTTAGCATACAAGATGCACTAAGTGCTAATAGCTAAACACTTACGTTTTGTAATTCTTGGCGCATAATCCAGAGCAAGAATCCACACAGCTTTCCGCCGATTCCACACCTGAAAATTTAGGACAATCATCAAACCATTAATTTATGGAGCATTCAAATATTTGCAAAGGCCCTAAATACCTAAATGCTAATGTGGGGTTGTCTTGCACGAACTTACGAAGAATGTAATCAAAATATATCTCTAACGTGATGATATAAGCTATTTAGAAGTTGACATTAGGGTTTTAATTTTTCTTTTTTCTAATACTATCCACTCGATGTGATAAAAAATAAAAGAGAGAGAGGGAGAGAATTACTTGGATCTTCTTTAGAGCTGATAGTGGTGGCACAATTGGAATAACTGCAGCCAAGCTTGCAGAAATAAAGGTTAGTTCCGATGTCATCAAATGTGGTAGGAGAAAGTGCACACCGCTTCCAGCACTTGAAAATACATATAAGAAGTGGCAAAGATACAGTATACGTTAAGTAGTAAAGTCTGAGAAACTGGCTGTGGGTTGCCCTACTAGAGTTCCTATCACTAAACAAAACACCAACATTAATTTAACTCTACTTGCTTCCATTTGTCTCCTTCTTATTATTGCTTAGCAAAAATATTTTAAGTAGAGTTGAAATTTGTAACGGTTTTTGACGGTTCAAGTGTATATATATATAGGAGAATACCATAATAATAAGGAGAGATAAATGTCAACTGATTAGGCATGACAACAGGCAAGGGCGGGGCTCTCCCCTGTCCCCGCCCCACTTTCTTGATGGATGGCGGAAATTTTTTCCCATCTCCATTTTCGTGGAGATTTCCCACCCTACGGAAATTTCTAGAAGAGCAAAATTTTTTTCTATTATTTTTAAATCATTTTTTTTTAAATATAATTCATTATATTATAAAATAAAAATATTTTATACTATAAATTAATAAATACATAAAACTATATATATAAAATATTTATATATACATCTAATAAATGTAAAAATTTATAAAAATATGTATAATATTTTCAGGTCCCATATGGTAGGGAGTGTAATTCTCACCTCATATCATGGGAGAAAAAGGGTGGGGATTGCCCACCCCGTCGAGACGGATCCCTGGGGAGAGTGGGGAATCTCCTTCCCATTTTCATCCCTAAAATTAATTAAAATTTTTGTTTATGTATAGAAATTTTTTGTTAATTGTATATGGAAGAATATCCATCCGTACCTGACAAGATATTGATGGATATTCTTCCCTAATATATTAAAAAATAAGACTATTTTTAAAAATATATATATTCATTGCATAAGTTACGCTATGTTGTATTGATATCCAAATACAATAATAAAGATATCATATATATAATTTTTAAAAAATTAACATATAACATGTATATATTACCAAAATATTTGTCATGGCATATACAATTAATTAAAATAAAAGTTTTGATATTTTATAAAATATTACACTATGATTCTATGAAAAGAATATATATTTTTTGTTTGGTCTAACCATTTCAATTATCCTCATTTTTATATATTTTTCCAATTTCATGCCAACTTCAAAAGTTATTAATTTACTTCAACATAAATACTTTTTGTTGCAAATCTATCCAGTTTTCATTTGGCATGTGATATGAATGATGTGACTTGCATATATAGGCTAAATCTTGTTAAGTTGAAATGACACGTCATCAACTTTTTAAATTTGATTTCTTATTTTTCATAAACTTTAGTTATTTTTTCATATTTTTTTAATATGTGTCAATTCAATTAATTTACTAATTAAAATCCATAAAATAATAAATTTTACAAAAATTTATAATTTATAGCCTTACTTGGAGTGTATAAAGTATGCAAACGACGCATCAGACGCGAACAAAACTTGGATTCGCTTATGATGTTAACTAGTAATGCTTTAAGCATGGTTATGAATTATGATAGGCCTACCTATTTTAGTTATCCTCATGTTTACCTATTTTTTCAATTCCATCCCATTTCAAAATGTATCAATCTGTCCCAGTATAAATGCATTTTGTTACAAATATATTCAGACTTTATCTGGTGTGTGCCATGAATCACGTTACTTGCATATGTGGCTTAAATTTTATTGAGATAGAATGACACGTCATCAATTTTTTAGGTTTGATTTGTTATTTATCCTGAATTTTATTAATTAGTTTTTCAGATTTATTCTCACTTTTAATATGTGTTCATTCAAATATACTAATTTAAGCCAACAAAATAATAAACTTTACAAAAAATTATAATTCACAGCATTACTCGGAGCTGTATTAACAACTTCCTGCACCATTTTGTTGTATCCATTATGCTCAAATTCCTAACACAATCACATCCGTTGTTAATCTTAAATGGAACTCACCCCTAAATTCCATTCTGCTCGGCAAATAATATAATATGTGATCTCTAAAGAATCAAAGTATAACTCAATTGGCATCTTTAATGAATGTTAACTGATAAAAGAAAAAAATATTTTGAAACTTGAATTTTCAAATTGAAAATTTTCATTAATTAAAATTATATTTATTAATCAATATAATTAAAACATAATTAACAAAAATACACAAAATACCCATTCTTGATATCTTTAAAAGTCCATTAACCTCCAATAAAGAATTAGCTTTGGAGGAAAGAAGCAATGAACTGTCTGATGGCCAAAGTCATTCGTGCAAACTGCTATAAGAAAGTGTTTTCGAGTCTTTTTTTTTTTTTTTTGGGAACTGTTTTGGAATAAAATGATTAGCAAAGTAGAAATATAAGATTTAAGTTTCATCAATAATATTTTTTCTCAATGCAACAAAATAATTTAAACTAGATGTAAAAATGTATATAAGAACATGCAAGCACAGCCAAGACTTGCCAGGCTTTATTATTCATATATTATTTTTAGTATATAACAGTAAAATGCACTCAGTAAGTGCTAATAGCTAAAAACTTATGTCCTGTAATTCTTGGCGCATACTGTAGAGCAAGAATCCACACAGCTTTCCACCCTCTCCACGCCTGAAAAATTAGAACCCGCATCAAACCATCAATTTATAGGGCATTCAAATATTTGCAAATGCTCTAAACACCTAAATGTTAATGTGGGTTGTCTTGCATGAATTAAGTAACGAAAAATATATAATCTAAATATATCTCTAACGTGATGATATAACCTATTTAAAAGTTGAAATTAGGGTTTTAATTTTTTTTTTTTCTAATACTATCCACTTGATGTGATAAACCTGATTAAAAAAAAAAAAGAGAGGGGGAGAGAATTACTTGGATCTTCTTTAGAGCTAATAGTGGTGGCACAATTGGAATAACTGCAGCCAAGCTTGCAGAAATCAAGGTTAGTTCCGATGTCATCTAATGTGGTAGAAGAATGTCCACACCGCTTCAAGCACTTGAAAATGCATATAACAGGTGACCAAGATACAGCACATGTTGAGTAGCAAAGTCTGTAGCATTCTCCAAACTTGGCTGTGGATTGCCTCACTAGACTTCCTATCACTAAACAAAAAACCAACATTAATTTAATTCTACTTGCTTCCATTTGTCCTCTTCTTATTATTGCTTAGCAAAAATATTTCAAGATAGAGTTGAAATTTGCAATGGTTTTTGACGTTTCAAGTGTAGGATATATATATACACACACACCATAATAAGGAGAGATAAATGTCAACTGATTAATTTTTTTTTTGGCTATTGGCAGTGATAATCATACGTGCTAATTGTAAATGGAAGAATATCCATCAGTATCGGACAGGTAAAGAAAGTGGATATATTTCCATAAATATATAAACAACTGCTTTTCAAACATAAGACTTTTTTTTAGAAAAAAAAAAAAAAAATCTTATGCATTGAATAAGTTACACTATGTTGTACTCGTATCCAGATACAATAATACAGATATCATATATATAATTTTTTTTTTCAAAATTAAGATATAACATGTATATATTATCATATTCAAAAAACATTTGGCATGAGGTATACAATTACCCAAATAAAAGTTTTGACATTTTATAAAAATTACACTATGATTCTACCAAAAAATATATTTTTTATTTAATAAATTTCTCAGTACTATCTAATGAGATTTCAATTTAAGATTTTATAATGAAATAAATTTTGCTATTAGGATCTCCTAGAGCCCCAATGGGACATGGGAAAAAGTTGGCAACTATAATTATACTGATAAAACTCTAATTTGTTAAAATATCTTGATTGCTATTAGTACTAAAAAGAAAATTGTCTATATTGAGTGTATACATCAAATTAATAAAATAATTAAAATTAAATATAAAAAAATAAAGGTATCTTTTTAATTTTTAAAAAATAAGATATCATAATAATTTCCATTATCAGTTAGAGTTGATTATTTAAATTATTATTCAACTACTTATTGGGTGTATAAAAATTTTTCTGTCCTAAAAAATATTTGATCTTGTTAGATCAAATTGAAACTAATTATTATGAACATAACCATTAATAAGTTTTTTTTTTAATTAATGGAATTAATTAAGGCCTTTCTTCCACAATAGTGGATGCTATAATTATTGTCAAATGAAATGAAATATTATACGTATATACATTTAATACGCACATTCTTTCATACTTTTCTTTTAATATACATTTATACATTTTAATTATTGTAGTCATTCAAAAATATTAAGTAAAGAAAATATAGAGGTCAATAAACTAATAAAATCACTAAGTTCTATTTATTTGGTGTATTTTTATTAAAATTAAATTAATTAAAATTTACTTTTTTCAAATTGATTTAAATCAAAACTTTTCAAAAAATTGAATAAATTGAACTAAGTAAATCAAAATTATATACTCACAAATTGAGTAGTTTGGTTCAATTCAATTTGATCAAAATTATATCTATTTTAAATTGATTTTGTTCAAATTTTTAAGATTTGATTTTATTTTTAATAAATTTAATTTATTCATTCTTTAATAAAACAAATCAAACTAAAAATTGAAATTTTAAATTAAAATTAAATCAAATCAAATCAAATCAAATCATAATAAAGAAATAAATTGAATCAATTGAATAATATCATTTCGAACAATTTATACTCATCTGTAAATCAGAGTGCAATTTACATTATTGAGATCCACAAATTTGCTTTACATTATTCATAACTTACACTCTTTTTGGGAGTTGTTTATATAAATTTTAAAGAGTGGAAGATAGACAAAATCTTTTTATTTTATTTGTTAACTTTTAATTTGAAAATTGAAAATAATACATATTTAGATGTAAACATATAAATATTTAATTATATTATTTTTATTTATTAATTTGAAAATTGAAAAATATATTAATTTTCTCATTTGTTAATTTAAAACTATATTAACCTTTTGGTTAACATATTTTTAATTCTTTAAATAATTTTAAATTTCAATCTAGTAAAATATTAAATCAATATGACAAAAATAAAATTGTCACTTATTTTACTTAGCATTTTATTTTAAGTTTGTATTAGATAATTATACAATTAAGATTATTCAATATTTAAATTATTCAATACTAAAAATTTAACTCTTAAATTTTAATTTTCGATTTTACCAAACAACATCTTAGTTAATATTGAAACTTTAATTTTTATTATTGTTTTGGCAAATTATTTTCAATAGGCTTTGAATTTGATTGTTTTATTTGAGTTACAAGATAAAGAAAAGTGAATGAAAAGGTTAAAAATAAAAATAAAAATTAAGATATTATAATTCTTATATTTATTTAATAGAAATTTTATTAAACCAATTTCTTAATTTAATGATGTTACATTATAAAAAAATATTTTAATATAATATATAAAACTGAATGGATAAATAATGTAATATGTGAACCCTAAATAATGTAACTCAATTGGCATCTTTGAAACTTGAATTTTCAAATCCAAAATTTTCATTAATTAAGGATAAATTTGTCATCTGATATTATTAAAACATAATTAACAAAAATACACAAGTATCCATTCTTGATCTGGATCCTTTAACCTCCAATGAAGAATTAGCTTTGGAGGAAAGAAGCAATAAACTGTCTGATTATCTCATGGCCAAAATCTTTTCTTGCAAATTGCTATAAGAAAGTGTTTTCCAATCATAATTTTTTTTTACTGGGAACTGATTTGAAATAAAATGATTAGCAAGGTAGAAATACTAAGATTTAAGTTTCGCCAATAACATTTTTTGTCAATGGAACAAAATAATTTAAACTAGATATAAAAATATATACAAGAACAAGCAAACATAGTAGCCAAGTCTTGTCAAGCTTTATTATTCATATATTATTTTTAACATATAACAGTAAGATGCACTTAGTAAGTGCTAATAGCTAAAAACTTATGTTCTGTAATTCTTGGCGCATTCTCCAGAGCAGGAATCCACACAGCTTTCCACCTTCTCTACGACTGAAAAATTAGAACACACATCAAGCCATCAATTTATGGGGCCTTGAAACATTAGAAAATGCCTAAATACCTAAATGCTAATGTGGGTTGTCTTGCACGAATTAAATTACGAAGAAATATCTCTAATGTGATGATATAATCTATTTAAAAGTCGATGTTAGGATGGTAATCTGTTTTCTAATATTATCCACTTGATGTGAAAACTAATTATTGAAAAAAAGAGAGAGAGGGAGAGAATTACTTGGATCTTCTTTAGAGCTGATAGTGGTGGCACAATTGGAATAACTGCAGCCAAGGCTGCAGAAATAAAGGTTATTTCCTGTGTCATCTAATGTGGTAGGAAGAAATGCACACCGCTTAAGGCACTTGAGAGAACATAAAAAAGGTGGCAAATGTGCACTACATGTTATGAAGCAAAGTGCGTAGCAGTCTTTAAACTTGGCTGTGGAATGCCCTACTAGAGTTCCTATCACTAAACAAAACACCAACATTAGTTTAACTCTACTGGCTTCCATCTGTCGTCTTCTTATTATTGCTTAGCAAAAATACTCCAAGTAGAGTAGAAATTTGCAATGGTTTTTTATGGTTCAAGTGTAGGATTTACAATATATTATAATTAGGAGAGATAAATGTCAACTGATTAAATTCTTTGGCTATGTATAGAAGTTTTAGGTGGGCTGGATCACATAATTTTTTGGCTAATTGTAAACGGAAGAATATCCATCAGTCTTGATTGGACAGCTAATGAAAGTGAATAAATTTCCATAGATATATAAAAACAACTGACTTGTTTATATATAAGACTTTCTTTTTTAAAAAAAATTATTTATTGCATAAGTTACACCATGTTGTACTGATATCCAGATACAATTTTTTAAAAGATTAGCATATAACATGTATATATTGACATGACATACAATTAATTAAAATAAAAGTATTGATATTTTATAAAAATTACTCTATGATTCTATGAATATATATATATATATATATATAATTATTTAAATTATCATTCAACTATTTATTGGGCGTATATTATTTGATCTTGTGAGATCAAATTGAAACTAATTATTATGAGCATAACCATCAATAAATATATGTATTTTTTTAAAAATATACATGATATGGATTCTTTTAACATATATTTTTAAGTTTGAAATTAAGAACTTTTTTATATATTTTTATTCTGGAATCAGTTAATTTATTTTTTTTTTACGTTTGTATAAAATTTCTTAAAAATGAATTAAATTGTGTTTTTTAACAGTATCACATGGGATATTGCATGACTCATATGTTAAACTATGCAAGGGGTATAAAGTTGACCAAGTCAACAATACAAATTTGAGTTAGCAATTAAGTGCATGTGCAGTTGCATGACCCATGCATCGGGCCATGCTGATCAGTAATGGAAGAATCGCTAAATGCATGACGAGACTATCTTTTAAAGAACAAATAGACTTGAGGGGATGATTATTCTAGAACGGAAAATAGATAGATCTAAGGAGAGAATTTCATATATTTAATCTACACCAAAGTTCTGAGAGAATTTTGAGAGATGTTAGAGAATTTTTCATAGGATTCATTTTTAAGAGAAGGATTATTCTTTTTTTGACATTTCCTTTTCTAAATTCAATAGGTTTCTTCACTTTTGTTTCTTCTTCTTCTTCTTGAATGACCTAATTTTCTTTTCTAAGAAGGATTAGGGCAAAACCCAATACTTTTCCATGATCACATGAAAAGATCTTTATTCCAATTGTGTTGGGTTCCTTTGATTTAATGTGTTTGAGTTTGACTTTGTGTATATGAATGGTCACATATATTCAAGGTTTGAGATCCTATATCATGGAGCGAAAGTGGAAGTCTAGGTTTATTCACAATAAATTAAACTAAAAAACTAAGATCACGAGAGTATGTTTGACTTCTAGAGATATAAAGGGGAGATTCAAGGAACTTAACGCATTACTATTAAGTTTTGTGACCACTAGAGTAGGTATAACCTCAGTAGCAATGACTCAATTTTACTTGAGAAAGATTATTGAGTAATTTAAAAAATATATCTTCAAAAAGTAACCCAATTACATGAGAAATAAAACTATTTGTATAATTAAGAAAGAGTATTGTGGTGAACCCAAATTCCTTATAAAATCATTTGCATAAGTTTTCTTTCATTTAATTTTTGTTGGTAATTCATTTTAGAATTTTTAGATTTTAGATTAATTATTTTTTCATCATTTGGTTGCTAGATAATAGGAAATTTTAGTTTTTTGATACTTGTGAAATTTAATTCTCATGGAATGATCTATATTTCTCATCATATTACTTAAAGCTATTTGTATACTTGCAAGAGTTTTACATGCAATAATATATTTATACATGTTAATTATTGCAGTTATTCAAAAATATTAGGAAAAAACTCCCTCTCTCTCTCTCTCTCTCTCTCTCTCTCTAAGGTTCTTTAGTTTTAGTTTTGGGTCACTATTGGTTAACTAACAGTTGTCCTTCCTATTTTTTTATCTTTTTTATTATTTATTGCTTTAGTAAATTCAAATTTTTTGATAAATTTATCTTATGCTTTTTTTTTAATTATGTGAATATCTATATTTTTTATGGATATTTTATTTTTCCTTATGGATGTGTTATTCTCCTAGTAGATGCTTTATTCTCTACTATGCATGACCAGACAATGGAGAGGGTAGGAGAAGGTATTTTAAAGGGAAGTGAAGATTGTTGAAGGAAGGAGAAGAGAACGTTTTTACCAACTTGTTTTTTTATTACATACAAATAGTCACTAATTTAAGGGGAAAAGAGAAGAAATGTGTTAATTTTATTTGGATGAGTCGGAGGAAAATGGAATAATAAAAGTATTCAAAAGACAAAAAGACCAAATTGATAAATGACAAAATTTTTATTTCAAGGATAAAAAAAATATATGTAAGTTTTCTAATGAATTGATGAAATTTTTTACACTCTAAATTGGGATGTTATCAATTTCACCTTCTCCAAGAGAAATGAAGGGGAATCATTCTCCTTCTATTCCCTCCCTTCCTAAAAAATTTAAATAGCCAAATAATTAGTTTTCCTTCTATTCTCTTCCTTTCCCATTAAATTATCCTTCATCCATGAATAACGTTATGAATTTCTTATTTTCTCTTTTTATGGGTATCTTCTTCCCTTTTGTGGATGTTACTTTATATTTGTTGAAAAAAATAGTATTTATTGATTTTGGAATAATATTGATTCTATTTTATGTGATGATTATGCTTTTTCAAGATTTTACAACAACTTTATTTAGGAGCTCCATTTAAACTAGGACATCAAAACAATTTTGGAGCCATACGAAAGAATTGTAAGTAGTAAGTTAAATTATTATAATAATCATATTAGGTTTCATCATAAATTTCCAATTTCAACATTTAGATTGTAGATATCGTATAACTATTAAATTGAATGAATGATGCTATTTTACCAAAAAAATATGAGGAAAAGAAAACATTAAGAAAGGTCAATAAGATAATAAAATTACCATAATCATTTAGCAGTGAGAGTTCAGTCAATTCGATTTAAACGATTTTATTTTTTATTAAAATTTAATTAATTAAATTTTATATTTTGGAGATCAAACTAAATCAAATGTTTTAAAAAAATAAAAAAATAGAATATTATACAATCAAATTTATAAAATTTTATTATTTTATTTTTAATTCGATTTGATTAAAATTATATGTATCTTAAATTTATTCAATTTAATTTCTTATAATTTAATTTGATTTTTCTTTAATCTAACAAATCAAACTATAAATCGAAAATTATTTTTAAAATTAAAATGAAATCAAATTATAACAAACATAAATAAATAAAACCAGTTCAATTCAATATATAGTCATTCCTAAATTAGAGTGCAATTTACATTATTGATGTTCCACAAATTTGTTTTAGCTTATTTTATTCATAACTTGTACTCTCTTTGAGAGTTTGTTAAAATATTTTTTAATGAGTTTAACTTTTAATTTAAAAATTAAAAATAATATATATTTAGATGTTAATGTATTCAAATATTTAATTTTATTAATATTATAAAAGACATATTTTACTTCCATGTAAAACCTTGGATAATTATCGTATTTTTCAACCTATGGAAGGTTTATATATTTTGATTACTTTATCATTTGTGGAATAATTGAATGAGGCTTTCCAAGACAAATTCTCAATGTCTAAATAATTATTTTTCTCTTTTTACTTATTTTAAGAGAGAAATCTAATTGGTGCTTTTTCTGAACTATGTATCAATCTAAATAAGACAGTTTCTAAGCACTTATTCAAGTTTATCCTAACTTATTCAAGGTACAAATTCAACCTTTCATAATTATGAAATTTACAAAACTAACCTCCAAACTAACCAATGGTAATCCTCATACAAGATATACAAATAGTTCTTAAATAAGATTATTCATAATCACTCACCCTAACCCTTTGCAAAAATAAAATCCAATAGATGAAGAAAGAAAGGGAGGAAAGACTTGAAGTCTTGAATGTTTGATGAAGTTTGTTCTAGTACTTGTAATATGCTTGGTGAACTTCCATAGGTCATATTAAATTTATACCTGTTTGAATAATGAAAACATTTTTCAACATTCTCCAATCGAATTAACAGAGCAGTGTAATTACCCTCCTAATCAATGATTATTATCAATCATAGTTCCACTTTAATATTGTTCAATAAGCTTAATGGTCTGAATATCTAAAAAAAATTGAAATCCAATGTTTGAAATAACATTTCTATAACCCGAAAAAGTATAAAACACAAAATATCCTTTAGAGGAACACGTGTATCCATAAAGAAGACTCAATAATTTCTATAATAGGAAATAAAATAATAAAAAATATATTGATATTAATATATCTATATTTAAAAGGATATACATTAATGAGATCTAATTTTTAAACTTTGATTTCAACCAAATCTAAATTTATTTGAAAAAATAAAAACAAACTAAAAAAAAAAAAGGCCACTGTCGACTAAGAAATAATTGGTAATGGAGTAAACTGATATATACGGAAAAAAAAAAAAGAAAAAAATGAGGGAAAAGGAGAAAAGAAATGGAGTTAAAACTATAATATTTTTTAATTGACGGTAAAGTCCAATAAATTGCATCCTTTATAAATTAGAGACTGAAATATAAGGAATTCTATTTCTTATTATAAAATTAAAAAGTTTGACTTAAGTAAAATTGAATAACAAACTTTTTAGTAAGAATAAATCTTCCATTGTTGGAATATGCTTTAGAAAATTGCATATATTAGGGCTTCAAACATTCACATAAATGAGTCTCAATGAGTGTTAAAATCAAGCAAATTGCCCCTACTATTTACCTTACTAGAAAAATGACAATGAAATGAATAACTTCTTGTGTCATTCATTTATGACAATATAATTAATAATATCATAATTATATTTGAAAATACTTAGGTCGCAAGCTGAAATCTTATTTTTTCTTTTCAAAAAAAAAAACTTATAGTTTATAATTTGTTGTAGCATAATAATTTGCAAAAATCACCCAACACTTACTCTTTTTTTTTTTTTTTTGAGAAAACAACAGGTGGAGGGAGCAAGTGAGAGGGAGAAATTTGAGTGATAAACAATTAAGGGAGTAATTTTATTATTTTTCCTTTCTTATTTGGAAAAGGTAGAAATATAAGGGGGAGAAAATGAAGGGAATGAAATAATATATATATATATATATATATA
>CATIWR010187997.1:0-10666 GCA_949677035.1 Omphalea diandra
TTTTTTTGTAAAACAGTAGAATCAAAGTTATTATTTTTTTTGAAAAAAATTACATCCATATACTATTCTTTTTCTTATTTCTTAAATCTATGTTGAATTTTATTAAGTTTTTAACAGAGATTAAACGAATTTTAGAGAAAAATAGACGTAGCCTTTTATTGATTGAAAAACAAATATTTTGTACACGCAGCTGGCATGGAAAAACTCATTGGAAGGATCGAAGAAGAATCGGAAGATGAAGAAGGAGCTGCTTTTGGATTGTTAGTCTCAATCAAATATATGCAACGTTGGTTCTGTCATTTAAAAAAAAAAAAAAAGTAATGTTTCAATCAGAAAAATAATTTTATTTAAATTAAAATTTAATTTAATTATTTAGGTGATATGAACTCATTAATTAAAATGACATAGTTTTATTGTGTCATGTGGTAGGCAAAATTTACCTAAAAATTTCTCCTCTGCGGAGTTACTAGTCCAATTGTAACTGCACACAACGAAATACTTACTTTCTACGACCAGTCTCTTCTCCTTCTTCTTCCTCTCCTTTTTCCCACCGCCGAGCCACACTTTGATAAATAAATAGATAGATCCAAACGCCACATAAAGCAAAAACATTCCCGATTCTCGCTCGTCCACTCTTAAGGTTAGTTTTATACTCTACTGTTTTCCACTTCTTGTCTCCTTTCTTCTTCAACTCCCTCAAGCCTTTATTTATTTATTTATTTATTATTTTTTTGTAACGCTTCGTTAGATTATTTATTTTCACCTTCATTTCTATTGTGTTTTTACTTGGTGCCTGCTGCTGCTTCGGATCTGTTCCATGTTCTTTTTTATTTTCTTTTCTGTGGTGGAGTTGTTTCGTTTCTAAGACAATTCGAGTACCGGAAATGCCAGGAAATGAATGAGTCAAGAAAAGCTAGCTAGTCCTCTTTCTTGTGCTATATAATGCCCGAGTTTTTTTTTTTTTTTCGCATGCATTTTCTTTAGATTATCTATAATTTTTTTTTGCTCTTTTTTTTGGTGTATAATAATAATAATAATTATTATTATTATTATTTTTGTTATTATTATTATATTATTTTTGTTGTTGTTTTGCCGTGTCAAGGCAAGTTGTTGACTCGTTCTGGTCAAGTCACGAAAATGCTATTTTCTTAGCAGGAAAGGAAATTATTGTACAAAGAGAAAAGAAACCAAAATAAAAAAAAAAGATTTCGGGTTGTTTTTTTAAGGCTAATTGTTTGGATTCATCTAATTTTAACTGCTTATTTTCTAATAATGAACCATTTCTTTATTATAATGTAGATCGTACGCCATATATATATATATATATATATATTGGGTTGGTGTGTGGAGATCTTAATTCTATACTCTTAAAATATTGTTTTATGCGTTTACCACTCGCTCACTCTAGTTAATGAAGTGGTCATCGCTGAATTTTGCTCTTGTTTACATGTGGAAAAAATGCAATCGCTGAAAGGAGATGAATGACTAACTGATTCTCTCTAGTTTTACCAACTGGCGTCGGTCTGGGTAAGCCGGTAGCTGCAAGAATTGGTTGTGTAGTTCATATTTTTTTAAAGTACAATGTTCACAAAAAAAAAAAAAAAAAACATTTTGATTTTCCTCCTTGTTCCTGACTCCCTTGGAAAATTGTTAATTCAAAAATAAAGGTGTCAGTTTTGGGTTTTGATCCGGAAGGGAGTTGAGGTTCTTGTAATTTCGCTGTCTCTTTAGAATATGATTCGAGATCCAGTGCCTCCTTGTATGTTGTATGAGGAAAAACAAGTCAGAGCAAGTTAATACTAGAAGGCCTTGTTTTCTGTTTGAGTAAGGATTTTTCGTGAGTTTCTTGATTGTGTTTTGTTAAAACTCATCTCTTCGATTGTGTTCCATTAGTCCTTGTGCTGATGTTTTTGAGCAGTACTTAATATATGATTAGTACGTGCTACTATCAGTTGTATTGTTGTATTAGATGCTTTTGTTTCTTGGACCATTGACTAGAGCTTACTTCATCTTTAGCTATACATATATTGTGTAAGAGTTTTGCAATGGGAAATTTTTATATTTGTTAATGGATTGATATATATTTTAAATCTTGATGCAACTTGTCAATCTTACATAAGAAATTCATGAAGAAGTTATGCAGTGGAGTGCCATTGAGTTACAAAATAATCGAGCTGTTTTTTGTCACAGCAAGAGCATGCATTTTCAGAGCTTCATAGTTGGCTCAGTTAGATACTTGACTGATAATAAAATGCGGTGCTGGTTGTTGTGAAGATATCAGTTGTTTTTGTTGGATATGAAGATCCTATTTTCTTTTTATTAGCATGCCAGCTTTTGGACTTGCCTTACATAAACTGTTCTTAAGAGATTTGTTACTGTTCAATGACGATTGGCGATTGGGGGTTATTGGTTCCTTTAAGCTCAATCCAAAGGGAAATCAAAATCCAATATTTTGATGCTTTTTATTAATCAACAGAATGAAGAGATGGTATGGCGGTGTTCTGATTGCATCCTTGTTTATGTTGCTGATCCTAAGATATGGTCTCATGAAAAATCCTATTGGGGAAGATTATCTGACTAATACCTTCTCAAATGCAACTAATCCTCTTGAATGGGTGCAAGCTACACTTCCAGCTGCAGTTAAAAATCCAGAGAATTCTGCTCAAGTTATTTCCACCGATACCATAATCTTCAGTTTGTTTGCTCAGAGGAATATTTCCAATGAAGAGCAAAATTCTTTGCAGACATGGAATCTACTGAAACACTTGATTGATCAAGCTCAGGTTTTACCCAATGGAGTAGAGGCTATTAAGGAAGCTGGGAGTGCATGGAATAGCCTTATGGCTTCAATCGAAGAGGAAGGACATGGTTATACAAATGATAGTTCAAATAGGAGAGCAAAAGAGAAGCAATGTCCTCATTTTCTTAACAAAGTGAATGCCTCAGTGCATGATAATAGTGAGTTTAAGTTGCAGCTTCCTTGTGGCCTGACTCAGGGTTCTTCCATAACAATTATTGGCATTCCAAATGGTCTTCTTGGAAATTTTCGGATTGACTTAACAGGGGAATCACTTCCTGGGGAGCCTGATCCGCCCATTATTTTGCATTACAATGTTAGGCTTCATGGTGATAAGATAACTGAAGATCCAGTTATAGTCCAAAACACCTGGACCGCAGCTCATGATTGGGGTGAAGAAGAGCGTTGCCCATCTCTTACTCCTGAAAAGAACAAAAAAGGTAGAGATACATGCTACATGCTTGTTGTTTTTGGTCATATCTCTTCAAAATGGATATTACTTTTGACTCATTGATAGCAACTGGGGGGAGGTTTTCCAAGCCCTGTGTTTCTTTTTGCTCCTTTCTTCTTTTAATGTGAAGTCCGAGCTCCATTATATGATTATTAGTGATTCATTTGTTCAGAGGTGAAATTAAGCTATGCCTCGTTGTCTCTCTCCGTCCCCTCTCTCTCTCTGTCTCTCTCTCTCTAGCTCCTTTTACTCAGCTTCATTTAGGCCTATTTTATGTTTTCAATATTTACTCTTATAAGCAGTATGACCTTATTAGTTTTCTATGCCAGTGGATGAGTTGGATCAATGTAACAAGATAGTGGGTGGAAATGATACTTGGGTGGCTGGCATGCTTTCTGAAGGTTCAAGGAGGTTTACAATGGTTCAGGAGGGATCTAAAAGCAGAAGATATTTTCCCTTTAAGCAAGGTTATTTATCTGTTGCAACACTTAGAGTAGGATCAGAGGGAATCCAGACAACAGTTGATGGAAAGCACATAACATCTTTTGCATATCGCGAAGTACTTGCTTGACTTTGTTGTTTATTTCCCTTTTGTAATTTTAGTAGGATACAAATCAGTTGCTTGGATTTATTTATTTATTTCTCTTAATTTCTTGTCTATTCAGACCTTGGAGCCATGGCTAGTTAGTGAAGTTAGGATATCAGGAGACTTGAAGCTAATTTCTATTGTGGCTAGTGGTCTACCTACATCTGAGGATTCAGAACGTGCAATTGATCTAGAATCACTCAAATCGTCTCCTCTTTCTCTCAAAAAACCACATCTCTTTATTGGTGTTTTTTCCACAGCAAGCAATTTTAAATGCAGGATGGCTGTTCGGAGAACTTGGATGCAGTATGTTGCAGTTCGGTCAGGCATTGTAGCTGTGCGCTTTTTTGTTGGTTTGGTGAGCTTTTATGATTAAATCCCTTCTATTTTTTGTTCAGCAATTTTTGCGGTGCTGATACTTTGTGGCCATAATTTAGAAGAAAGGAATTTCTTCCAATCGAAAGTGTGTTATGGTGGAACTTAAACTATAATTGTGGCCATAATTTACAAGAAAGGAATTTCTTTGAATCAAAAGTGTGTTATGGTGAAACTTAAATCACAAACTAATTGATCTGGACATAAAAGGCATCATCCTGTTGCATGTGGTCCTAAATTTCTATTTTTAAGCCATATGCGATAGAGGTCTCAGCTTGCGTGCATTTGGTATTCGTGACACTTGAGCAACAGGCCACTAGTTAAAGGTGTCAGTCACTTATGGTTTTGAGGTTATTGCAGCACAAAAATCAGTTAGTTAATGAGGAACTTTGGATTGAAGCACGAACATATGGAGACATACAGCTGATGCCCTTTGTTGACTATTACAACCTCATCACCTGGAAGACTTTAGCCATCTGCATCTTTGGGGTAAAGTTTTATTTCTTATTAAGACATACAGATGGCTGAACTCTTGTCTTACCAACTTTATCTCCAACAGACACAGGTGGCATCAGCGAAATATGTCATGAAGACAGATGATGATGCGTTTGTTCGAGTTGATGAAGTGCTAGCTTCTTTAAAGAGGATCAAAGTGAGAAAGGGCCTGCTTTATGGGCTCATCAACTCAGATTCCCAACCTCATCGGAGTACTGATAGCAAATGGTATATTAGCCTTGAGGTAATTCTCTAGTCTTGCTGATGGTTAAAAAAAGACTAGGAAAAGCCCTCTGTTCTTAATTCTATATGATCATGTAAAGCTTACGTATTATCTAATGCCATTTGATGGATATGTGTAAGAAAGAAAAATACTTACTGATAGGCTCTTAATGAGTGGGTTCTAGGAGGGGGGAGAGAGAGAGAGAGAGAGAGAGAGGGGGGTGTGGTTGGTTGCGGGATATGGAGAGTTCCATCTATCCTCTGGTATTTTTGAATGATTTTGGTGCGCTAATATTTGGGACCTGCACCCCTGTGATTGCAAATTCGAGGCTTCATAAATGGTCTCAAAAAGCATTGCAAGTACAGATATCACAAATAGATAGACATCATTTGCAAATAATGATACCAGAATTTGACACTTATTAGGAGGATAAAAAAGCAGCGACCCGGAGTTTCAAGATTGGTTTTAATTGCTAGCGTATCAAGATGCATGCTAATTGCTAGCTACAGACTTTGGTTCTTAAAGATGCATGCTAATTGCTAGCTACAAACTATTTTGGTTCTTACTATAGCAAGTAATTTTACTACATTCCTTATGCCTCTGCCTTCATTCTCTTTACTAAAAAAGGAATGGTCCGAAGATAAATATCCCCCCTGGGCACATGGCCCCGGCTATGTGGTGTCCCAAGACATAGCGAAGGAAGTTTACAGGAGAAATAAAGAAGGTCGTTTAAAGGTATGGTACTAGCTGGACATTTTTTTTTATTCCCCATTTACTACCATCTGCAATCAACAATCGCGGCACTTGTATTCTGTTAGAATATATGAATTGGAACTCTACTACACAACATGGAGATGGGCAGAACTTTTGTTTTTTAAGTTTTTTTTTTATGATTGATTGATGTTGCAGATTTTTAAGCTAGAAGATGTAGCAATGGGTATCTGGATAGCAGAGATGAAAAGGGAGGGATTGCAAGTGACGTATGAGAATGAGCAAAGGATCTATAATGAAGGGTGCAAGGATGGTTATATTGTTGCTCACTACCAAGGTCCCAGGGAGATGCTTTGTCTATGGCAGAAACTTCAAGAAGGAAAAGGCGCTAGATGCTGTGGTGACCGCTAAGCAAAATTCATGTTACAGGTTCTCGGGACCTCACAAACCTCATGCAGAGAGATTAATCTCTTGCCAGTTTTTGAGCTTTATCCTGGCCAGGATTACTGTACTGAGGATATTGAGATCACTAGGAGAGTAGTCAGGCTTTTTACCTGAGTACGTGTCAACCATTGTAGAACTATTATTTGCATCATCTCGTTGACTTGGGGAATCGTGCTGCATAAGAGAGACTGTATTGTATAGAAGCTTTTTAGTAATAGGCTATACGAATTATTATCAAAATGTAAGCAATTTTTTTACCCGTATTACTCAACACGCAATTCTTTCTACTGTTTCATCTCCTGAATCTGTGCATATGATTTACGTCGCCGCCCTGCTAGTACTGTTTTTTACTGTGCAAATTCTCGACGGGCACATTGCAATTGTTTGTTGACGTCGATTGAGTATTTGAAATTATTCAAAATTATATTGAAATTTTGATATTTAAAAAATGAAAAACTAATAATGGACTGAATAAAAAATATTATATCAAATTGAATGGATTTTTGAATTGATTCGATTTGAATATTTGAAACTAATAAATTGATTCGATTTATTTTGAATATTCAGATATTGTGGACATTTTTAAAAAATTAAATTTAATAAAAAAATTATATATGTATATATATAATGATTTAAATCAGATAAAAATTAATAATCATTACGTTCTAAATTATTATTATTTCTATTCAGATTTATTTAGTTATTTTTTGAATATTTTTATTTTTTCAATTTCAAATATTCTTTAGAGTGGGTGTGCTCAGCCCTAGTCTTTTCAAACTTTTATTCAGATGGATGAAATTTGTCCTGACTGGCGGCTATCAAGTTTTGTTCCTTGATCTATCAGGATAAATTGAAAGCAAATGCATGTCGACCAAAGCAGAAGTAGGCACTTAAAATAAATTGTTCATCATTTCAAGTAGCAATAATAATTAATAAAACAGTGATACCTTACAAACGCAAAAAACTGATAAACATTCTCCGAACTTGAAAGTAACAACAGAAGCACCCTACTCAATTGGCCATGCAACCTATGCCATATCGAGTATTAGGGAAGATGAAAAACAGGCCACTGCAGACTATACCAACCATGAGAGGAAAACTCTCCATCACTTCATCCATCTCCTTAACATGTCCTGGCAACAGACAATCGGTTACCCTATTGTCAGAGAAAGCAATCGCGGCGAAAACCATAACCGACATGGTAGCATGAACGAAGTCAGTGAATCCGACTTTGTATCTCTCATCTTTAGGAACTTCCACTGCAAGTCCAGGCTTGAAAACTGCCAACCCTTTTGGGGTAACAAAGCCATGGTAAACCTTCCCATCAGGGCCTTTGAAACTGTCTGTGAAGTGAAAGAAGAAGCAAGACAGAGCGCAGATGGCAAGAAGGACTAGAAGCATTAGAACAGAAACATGCATGCGTTGTCCATTCTTGACTATCGATGGAAGAATCATTTCAAAGGTTAAAAGGGTTCCTGTGGGGAGGAAGTTTACGAGCATTGAAGTTTTGGAGAGTGTGTTTTGCACTCCTTTCGCCACTGCTCGCCTTTTGCTGCCTGGTTCTTTAGGGGCTTGAGGAAAATTGGAAAAAGATGAAGAAAATGGAATTGGGTCATTTTTAGGAGATGCGGTGTAGATTTTGATTCCAAATTCTTGTCCAGTTTGGTCCATTTCATGCTGTTGAAAGATGAACAATGGTGAGTGTATGAGAAGAATCGAAGAGAGAGTTTTATTAATGCGTGAAGTGTTTTGGGTATGGTCTTTCTAATTTAAACAAGTTCTGAAATAACTCTGATAAATTTTATATTTCTAACGATGTTTAACGGTTAGTAACTGCCTACTGATTAAAAACCCAATGGTCGCCAATTTTACTGTTCCAATAGGTTAATCTTTAATATATCAGTTGTTCATATTTATCAAATTTGAACCACTTATTTTCAAAATTTCATATATTCTATTTTTTTTGCTTTCTTCTGCAATGCGGTTTTCCATTGCAACAACTTACATTTACAGTGCGAGCTGTTGTTAAATATAATAATGAACTGTAACAAATGATGATCTAAATTTATGAAATTGCAAGTTTGAAATACATTTGGAGCTTACTTAACTCAAATATTCATTTGTGAGAACAAGTTGTACCTAAATTTAAACAATTCAAACTCAATGAATTAAAAATATTTGGGTTTTTCTTATATTACCAAAACGCAGATAATCGAATCATATTGAAAGATTTACAGTGCATTATTATTTTCAAAGCAAACTAATTGGGCAGGAGGACATGGCAAAGTGTGAAACTGTTATTTTTCACGTCTAATTCTTGCTTGAGTAGGCTACAAATCTTTCTGAGTGCCTATATTATATATGCAGCAAACTGCATGCCCAGGTTTTTAGACCAAGAAATTGTTATTGACTCTATAAGATCAGAATAAGAGAATTTCATAGACCACTTTGGGTTTCACTTCATTTACCAGAGACATATGCTCACATATCAAGCCTAGAAAAAAACTTCTCACACAAAACAACAGGCTAAGGGCCACAATTTTATGCCATGCTAATTCAGTTTCTCTAGTACAGAAAAATTACTGAAATATGTATATTAACCAGAGAAAATTATGCAGGATTAGGTACAAAACTATCTTGTTAAGAATCCATGCCGAGAGATTGCAATCTCAAATGCTCGCATTCTTTCCCCTCGAGAAAAACCATTGTGATCATAAGATGATATTTCATTAATATTAAGACTTTCACAAGCCTTAACAAGTTCTTCACCAAGGCATTCAGCAGCTTCCTGTGAAAAAAAACAAGAATAAGGCACAAAGTGATGGAAAATTCAAATATAGCAAGCTACTGGATAAATGTACCTAACACATATCAACAAAACAGGGCAGTTAAGATAATTTTTCAAGCAGTAAGTATGAACACTTTTGGATCTTTTATGAAGTTTTTTCTAATCTTGATAGAGAACTTACAGCTGTGCTACGAGGGGGACAGCCACGTATAAATTTCTGCAGAGTGCTTCCATAAAATAAACACTTCTTGTTTTGGTCATCTACCAGCATAGCATATAACTGTTTATCAGAAGAGAAAACTGACAGCCTTGGATTTGTGGGTGTGCCATTAAACTGGTGTAAAAACGTTGAAAAACCAATAAAAGATTAGATAGGCAAACCATTATGTCAGGAAATGATTTCCGGGAAATATTTGTAAATTCCTATTGAACCTGGACTGAAATTCGCACCAATAAAACCATAATACATCAATAAAGTTATACCAAATAAAAGTGAAAATGCTATCAAGTCGTCTGTGGTTAAGTGATATTGAAGTGTTCTCTATGGTTATGAATTTGCGAGTTTAAATCCCATTGAAAGCCAAATTAACTAAAAAAACAAAGAATGAAATGCTCCATAACAGAGCAACCAAGAGGGATCCTTATTCATAGGAATCCTCTTCTTTCTGTAGGTTGATAACTCAGTTGTCCTTAACCATGTATCTCATTATTTTCGCGGCAGGATGCGTTTAAAGTGGACAAGTACATAACTTAGGAGCATGTATGGCTATATAAAACATGTTCTGATAAAACAAATGGAAGGCATATACCTTCTTTCGCCTTCTTATATTTATGGTCTTTGCACTTTCTTTTCGGGTATTCGCTCTTCGCTTTGCCACCAGTGTCATCACCTGAAAACCTGCCTCGAATGATGGATTTTGACTCATCATCAAAATGCCAAATCTTATTCAAAAGAAAGCAAATAACCATGAAAAATAGCTAATAAAAGAAACCCACCAAAATAAAAAAATCATTCATCATGTAATCCAAACAAAGAAGAGGGGGGGAGGGGGGAAGACTTACTTTGCGTTTGTATGGGGAGAAAGTTAAAAGATTTAGAGTGGTTTCCCAAGATATGGCAAGTGTTGAATTGGAGGGCAGGAAAGGTCGCAAGAGCCATACTGTGGAGATGTTGAAACATGAAATGACCACTAACAACAATAAAAGACCATCACTTTACAATAGCAAAGCAGGAACAAATGACCATTTGTTGCTGCTAAAACAAATACAACAGCTTCTTCTAGACAACGCAAACGGATTTTGCTTCAGAAATTTTATCATACGGTTGGTGTGCGCATAAGAACGCGCCGAAGGATTTGGCCAATAGCCATCCTCCAATCCTCTGTTATGGTGATGCCTGCTTGGACTCGTGATTAAGAAGTGGGAGAGCGAACCGGTTAATTGGCATATTCTTGGTTCGGCGGGTTCGACAATTTAATAAGGTGTTTTTTTTTTCATTTTTTTAAAATATATAAATAATATTTGAAAATATTGAAAAAATTAAAAAATATATAATAAAATAATGAAAATTATTTCTTAAAATTTAATTTTTAAGTTAAATATTAATTTTTAAAATCTATTTTTTATAAAAATAATATAATTTTAAATTAAATTAATTTGTTATAATTTTAATTATAAGCGACTATTTTGAGTTTAATATTTTTTTTAATTTTAATTAATTTTTAGAAAAAAGCTTTTTAGGCATTTTGTGTTGAGAAGTTATCGGTGGACCCCCTTGGCATACTGGCTACAGCATT